>JAMKCH010038738.1:0-14296 GCA_023653785.1 Ophioderma brevispina | reverse complement strand
GATTTCTTTCTAGTGACCACGTCAGACACACATCCCTCTTATATATTATATGTTCTGGTCCCAAGTCAGGCCCCAGCCGCTACAGGCCGGCTTTTCTGACCTCTGCGCATGTTACAAGGCTAGGTCAGCCTTGCGTGAACTTCCTTACGCAAAGATTTCCTCACGTTTTAACCTATAGGCCGTGAAACCACTGCGAAATTGGCGGGGAAGCTTTAACACCTCTTATGTACACAAAGGCAGCATTTTACAATACCTGCCACATGTTTTGATCGAGATCTCGATCACTTGAGCACAGTAAGTGTTAAACTTGCTTACGCGTAAACATTTTACCTATATAGGCCAAGTCTCACCGTTGACTTTTTTCATTTTGGTCTTTCCTGGCGACGGTTCGGCCTTAAGTGTATTCTGAAATTGGGATTGCTATGCCCTGTACAATTTCAATGGTAGCCGCTCCCTATTTCTCTTGCGGAATTGAAAAAAAAAAAAAAAAAAAATGAATTGTTTTATCCAAAAATCATAGGGGGGGCGTTTATTAGAGCAGGGGCGTTTATTAGGAACAACACGGGTCATTTTTCACCCTACAGTATACCAATTGGATCTAGGGCGATTTCTTTCTAGTGACCACGTCAGACACACATCCCTCTTATATATTATATGTTCTGGTCCCGAGAACGCGTAAACATTTTACCTATATAGGCCAAGTCTCACCGTCGACTTTTTTCATTTTGGTCTTTCCTGGCGACGGTTCGGCCTTAAGTGTATTCTGAAATTGGGATTGCTATGCCCTGTACAATTTCAATGGTAGCCGCTCCCTATTTCTCTTGCGGAATTGTATCTCTCGTACACTCGGCATGACACAGTAAATGACTCGACTGAGAGCACTAGGTTAGGCACGCATAACTAGGTAACCAGTACTACCTGTTCCATGGCCGGATGTCGGCGGCTAAACCGTCACCCCCATCAGCTTTAGCTGATGAGGAAGGTAGCTGGTTACCCTGGTAGAACTAAAAAGAAAATCTACCTACAAGAGCGCCGGCTTTGGAAAGCAACAGCGTTCATCCAGCAAATGTTTACATGCTGACTTGCATGACTGGGCGGGAAACCCAAAGGCTAGGTCCACTGCCGAGAACAGTGGATTGGCATCAGAAAGGGCATCTGGTCAATTATTTTTTCTGCTCCAATAAAACCTCATGGCTAAGAACAACATAAAAGGGCACCAACCAGCCCGAAGGTTGGGGTGGGTGGCACCTGCCTACTTCAAAAAGGAAGGGGCAAAGTATCACCTTGAGTCTTGCAGGTGTCGCCTGCCCCATGATGGTGTTAAGCCCGATGAGCGGCTTGAGGTGAGGGTTGGAACATGGAATTTGGGGAATCTGAAGGGGAGAGGTTTGTGAAGAATTGAGGAAGAGGAGGGTGAATGAGTTGTGTGCATAAAGTGAGGTGGAGAGGGGAAGGGGCTACAATGATGGGTAAGGAAGTACAAATTGTGGTGAGTGGGTAATAGCGAGGGGATGGGGGGTGTGGGGGTTCTGGTGAAAGAGGAATTGTGTGAAAAGGTAGTGGAGGTGAGAAGGAAGAGTGATAGGGTGATGTCAATCGTGATGGTTTTTGAGGAAGAGGTGGGAAGGTTGGTATGTTGCTATGCCCCGCAGTTTGGAAGGAGGTGTGAAGAAAAGGAGCATTTTTATGATGAGTTGGCAGATGAATGGGATGCACAAAGTGTGGGGGAATTGGTCCTGTGTGTTGGAGATTTTAATGGGCATGTGGGGGAAAGGATCAATGGTTTCGAAGGTGTTCACAGAGGAAATGGGTTTGGGGAGAGGAATCTGGAAGGAAAATTGTTGTTGGAGTTTTGTGATTTGTTGCGAATATGTGGTTCAGGAGAGAGGATAAAAGGAAAGTGACGTTTTGCTCAGGGGGAAATGAGACAGATTGATTTTTTGTTATAGTGGGCAAGCAAGGGGAAGAGAAAATTTCTGAAGAATGCTAAGGTGATTCCAGGGAATTGCAACACAAGTTGGTGGTTGCAGATGTGGATAAGAGAAAGGTGAAAAAGGTGGTGTGGGAGAGGAAGAAAGTATGGAAGCCGAAAGAGGAAGAGACAAGAAAGAATTTTGAGGCGAGAGTTGGGGAGCTCGTGGTGCCTGGTGTGCTCGTGGTGCCTGGTGTGCTCGTGGTGCCTGGTGTGTTGGATTTTGTGGGGTGCTTTAATTAAAGACGGGGTGTTACGTGCATGCGATGAAGTGTGCGGGAAAAAGAAAGGTAGAAGGTAGGAGAGTGGTGGAATGCAGAAGTAAAGGAGGCGATAGGAGAAAGAAAATGCATATAAGATAGAGGAAAAAAATGTACTGATGATAATAAATTGATAAAGTGGTGGCGAGGGTATAAGGAGGAGGCGAGTTGCGAGAGAATCAAACCAGGTGTATTGATGTGAAGGCAATGAAAAAGGATGGTAGAGATGTCGAAGGGGAAGATGTAGGAGGGGAATGATGGAAAATTTGGATTTCAGTGCGAGAAATAGAGGAGAGTCCTGAAAGAGCATATGAGAATCATTAATGAGAGAAATTGAGTGGATCAAAAGGTGGCAGCTGATGTAGTGGAGGGCCAGTTGAGGGGTCACCTGGGAGAGTGGTGAAGGCAATCGGAGAAATGAAAAAAGAAAGTCACTGGCCCCTCGGAGAGTGTTGAGATGATTAATGTTGCCAATGAGAATAGGGATTGTGGTGATGATGGCGTTGGTCAGAGGAGTGTTAGAGGAGGAGGGATGCCAGAGGAAGTGGGCAGTGAGTGTGTAGTTCCAATTTTTAAAGATAAAGGGGATGCAATGAGTTGTGGCCAATAGAGGGGTGTGAGTTTTGTTGGGCTGCAATGACAATTGTGGAGAGCGGTTTTAGAGAAAGGATTCGATATATTGAAGTGGTGAGATGCAATTTTAAGTTTATGCCAGAGAAAGGGATTGGAAAGATAGTATTGTGCCACCACCCTATGAATTCGGCAGCCTCATGGAATAAACTGCATGTTGAAGGATGGTTGGTAGCATGAATACTGAATTCATGCCAAGGGAATGAGGATGGCATTGTTAATTTTGAGGAGGTTGCAAGAGCAATACCGAAGCTAAAGAAAAGTTTGTATGTGTTTTGTAGACATGAAGAAGGCATTTGTAGAGTACCGAGGAAATGATGGAGTGGGCAATGAGGGAAAGAGGGATACCAGAAGTAATTGGTTAGAGCAGCACGAGTTTGTATGAAGGAGCAAGACCAGAGTTAGAGTTGGGATCTGATTTGTCTGATGAGTTTGAGGTGAAGGTGGGTGGGTGCAGCCGGTTTTTTGTGCTTTCGCCGTTGTTTTTGCAATTGTGATTGACGTAGTTACAGAGATTGCAAGAGGTTTCATGAGTGAGATGTTTTAATGCTGTGACTTGGTTTTATGAGCGAGACAATGGAGGGACTGAGGGAGAAAATTTGGAAATGGAAGAAGGCTTTTGAGATTAAGGGTTTGAAGGTAAACCTTGGGAAGACAAAAGTGTTGGTGAGCGGGGTGGAGGGAGGTGGTAGTGAGCAAGGTAGACCTGTGTGGCGTGTGTGGGAAGAGGGTAAAAGCAAATTCAGTGTGGTGTGAGAAATGCGGGAAATGGATCCACAGGAGATGCACAAAGATGAAGAGAGTGACCCCAAGTTTGGCAAGAGATTTTATGTGTGGGAGATGCGAGAAGGGTGCGGGAGGGATGGTGGAACAGGAGGAAAAGCTGTGTGATGAGGTGGAATCGGTGAAGGAGTTAACATACTTGGGGGACAGGGTTGGTGGGGGGTGGGGATGGGAGGTGGCTGTGACAGCTAGAGTGAGGTATGGGTGGGTGAAGTTCAATGAATGTGGGGAGTTGTTGCAAGGGAAAAGATATCCTTTGAAGATGAAAGGTATGGTGTATAAGAGCTGTGTGAGACCAGTGATGCTGTATGTGAGTGAGACATGGTGTCCGAGCAAAAATGAGATGGGGAGAATCTGAGGAGGACAGAGGAGGGCAATGATAAGAGTGATGGGTGGGGTGAGGTTGATGGATAGATGAGGACTGAGGAGTGAGGAACTTGAGAGATGTTGGGTTGGAAGAAGAGCGATTGGAGGAGGAGAGTAGGAGGGTTTGGGGGGGGTTTGGAGGGGGTGGGGATGTATTGAATAGGGGAGTGGGAGCAAGGAGGGAGTAAGGGCAGTTGTTTACTGTGAGGTGTGGAGGTGAATCTGGCCACCCATTCACGGCGAGGGACAAAAACGGATTTAAAACTGTGGATACATTTTACTACTACTACTACATGTCCCCAAAACATGTTTCATCAAAATTATGAATAATGGCATAGGCTAGCTGGCGATCCTATCTTATGGGTCCAAGATCATACATTGGATGAGCCTAGCCTGAGATGAAAAATTACTTTTCCATCAGATGTAAGCTAGCGACAAGGATTAAAATATCTCCGTTAAGCTTGCCAACAAGGTAAAATGTTAGGAGGAGGGCAGAGGGATCGATTTAGGAGGGAAATTATGGGGTAAAATAACAAGGTGAAAAACAATTTTTGAAAAGTGGGATGAACAAAACATCTATTTCGGCAATGTTTTTTTTCGCAAAAAACCACTACAAAATAAAATGCAACTATTTATATGTTACTAACCTGTATCAATGAATCTATAAATTAAATAAGTTATTAGCCCACACAGGTCTAAAATGCTTGAAGAAGCAGGGCTTTGATATGTTGAGGGAAAAATTGGGTAAACTGAGGCTAAGCTAAACCTATAGTCTGAGCAATAATTGTTTTTAACTGAATTTCGAAAACAACCTGCTTCATTATGCGTGAAGTCGCAGCGACGTAAACACAAAAATTACAAATAGACACGCGATACGCCCGGGTACAGGTCGCACACGCTGGCACTGTGTATGCTTTAGTTCAAAACATTGTCGGTGACTATAGTATATAGTTATAGGGAATTTGGTGAGGAAATGCCCTAAATTTGATCAGTTACAAATTAAAAATTTACATTTAAGGTGCAAGCATTGATGCTGAATGTGATCGTGTGAACAAATTGGAGTATATGCTTGGATGATGTAATAAGCAGGGCCTTGATATTATAGATCTCAGTACATGAAATTGGGGTCGGGGTACTTTCTGGGTTATTTTTTGATAATGCAAATTTCAAATATTGCACCGTAGAGTAATTGTTTTTGTTTTTTGCTTCAGACATTGCAACTTAGAAGAACAATGCCAAGGGTTAAAGACAGTTGATCATCTGCGTTTGAGATTCGTGAGGAGATTGTGAGATGGGGACCATGATGAAACGGAGCTATGACCTTTATGATGATATGGAGGTTGCAAGAATGTTGCTAGATTGGTAAGTTGGAACCCTCTAAATACTGAACCAAATGAATCTTGTTTTCCCTATGTGCTAAATTAAGGATGAGCAGCCGATTTTCGAACTGTGAACATTAAAAAAATCATAAAATCATATTTTGGTATTTTTTGATTACTGGCATGGATGTGCTAACAAAACCTGGCAAATGTTTGGCCTTGAACTGGAAATCTGGTATTAAAAGAAAAGGGACAGGACTATTTTATGTCAGAATTCTGTAGTTTTTATAAATCTGATGTATAATGGTCTATCACTCTAATTGAATGTGCAGTTCTTTGTAATCCTATATTGCAATGCGAAATCAGGACACATCTGAAGTTGAGCTATTGATCCCCAAATTTGAGATTTTTTTGTTCCTTTAAATAAAACGGTAAATAAAGGTTTTTCTTGATGTGTACCAATAAGACGTGATTATTTTTCTGGTTTGCAGCTATGCCTGATCATGATTGGGGGTCACTTCTGGGTCTGGTCTGATTGACAGCCAAACCTTGCTCCTCCTCCACTGTATAGCCACGCTGCGACTCCATATGTGTCAGAAGAGGCTGGCAAGTTTTACAAGAAAATAAAAGTCTTGGTGCTGGGACAGAGAAAAAAGAAAAGAACTACGAAATAGATCAAGACGAAAGCCAGGGAAAGGTTGAGACGCTTTATTCAGGTGGGTTGAAGAGGAGAGAAGAGGTTGAAGAGGAGATGTGGATTGAGGATGATGTTTTGACCCTGTATGGGCTATATGAAGAAGAGTGTCATGATTCACAGGATGAAGACTATGGACCCGTCAAGATGAAGATTTTGAACCGGAGCCGGAGGTCAAGAGTACAAGGAAAAGACGAGGCGGTTTTCAACGACTTCCCCAACCAATCAAGAAAGAAGAGGACGATGCTGTGTCACAAGAAATGGAGGACTCAGAGATGAAAGATAATTCTGATGAGGATGCCTCTGCAGATGAAGCTGCAATCAAAACTGAGCAAGAAGTTGAAGATTCACAACCAAAGGTATGGCAAAAGTTATCCTTCTGTGATTTAAAAAAAATATTAATTTATTCTGACAATGATCTCAGTGTGGTGTGGAAAATGGATTCATGGGAGATGCACAAAGATGAAGAGAGTGACCCCAAGTTTGGCGAGAGATTTTGTGTATTGAAGATACGAGAATGGAGCTGGAGGGATGATGGTTGGTGGGCTGGATTTGGCCTGCGGGCCACCTATTGAGAACCCTGAGCTAGATAGAGTGAGGTATGGGTGGGTGAAGTTTAGGGAATGTGGAGAGCTGTTACAAGGGAAAAGATATCCTTTGAAAATGAAAGGAATAGTGCATAATAGTTGTGTGAGATCGGTGATGCTGTATGGGAGCAAGACTTGGTGTGAGCGAAAATGAGATGGGGATTTTGAGAAGGACAGAGAGAGCAATGTGTGGTGTGAAGTTGATGGATAAGATGAAGACTGAGGACTTGATGCAGATGTTGGGTTTGGAAGAAGCGGTGGACCGGTTGGCAAAGGCGAATAGTGTACGATGGTATGGGCACATGCTGAGGAAGGAGGACGAGCATGTTTTAAGAAGGGCTTTTGAGTTCGAGGTGGGCGGTTTGAGGAGGAGGGGACGACCAAAGAAGACATGAAAGAAGCAGGTGGAGGAGGAGAGTAGCACAGTTGGGTTGGGGATTTAATTTAATCTGGTGAAGTGGAAGGCGGGTGATTGCTACAGGTGTGAGCAGGGATTCTATAATAATGGGAGAGGAAACTCACCCCGTCTGGGTGAGGCCTCAGTCCGACTGTCCATCAATGTTGAGGGCAGTGTTCAAATGTTAGTGGACTTGATGAGAACCTGATAAGAGTGGTCCAAATTGTAACATTTACATGTTCAATGATGCTTGTTGTTGCTCGTATCCACAAGTCATTGGTAATGGCTTTGTGGTGGTGTCAGGATTTATTCAGCTAGTGTGCTGATCCGGGGCCGCGTGTATCCATGATACGGACACTCCTAACATGGCCCACTATTTGAGGCTGGGGCGGATTGGGAACAGTCAGGGGTTTACACCCTACTCTTATTCGACACTGACTGCGATGTACATGTACAGTTGTGACTCTCTATACACGGGACTGACGGCTTAACGTCCCCTCCGAAGGACGGGATGCTTTCATGATCCATTTGCCCAATTCCAAGTGAACCATGGAGGAGAGCGGTATTCTGTATTTAATCAATAGCTGGTATACAGATCAAATCCAGAATTGATAGTACCCGAATAAATCCCAGCAAGTGCCACGACCCCCACCGGGATTCGAACCCGGGAATTTTGATGGTAAATTTGCGCCAGAGGCAAGCACCCTAACCGCTAGGCCACACTCTCCCACAATGATGCTGTTAAAGAAGATAAAATCTAAATCTACAGACTGTCCCAATAAAAACTATACAATCAAACTAAAAATTATAAAAAATATAAACTGTGCATTTTTGCCAGATATTTTGACTTTATTTGTTAGACAAGATCCCAAGCTAAATCCTCGCTTTTATTCCATCCAATTAAATGGACTCGAAGCGGAGATATTGTCAGTTGAACATAAAGGATAAAATACCACTTGGGCCAGTTTCACCTGAAGCTTCAAGAAACTAAAGGTATAAGGCGTGTTGCATCATTGTGGGATTAAACCCTTTTCAAACAAAAGAATATTGTACAGATCAGAGTGAATGTATTGTCATGCATTGAACTAATCAATATATTATTTTTCAGTGAAAGCACCAGAAATTATAATGTTGTGGGTGAAATGAGGGACTCACTCTCAGGGGGGACAATAATCATGAAATTCATGGAAATTAGGGGAAATTTTGACTGCTGAAACTAATGTAACAGTCTACAAGTCTGTTGAGGGACAAATCTGTGGACAACGCTCTAATGTGGAGGGACAATTTACCCTTTCCCTATTCCCCACTGCCTCCAAGATGCCAGGGAGGAATATGATGAAGAAAGCAGTGTTCAACAAAGAGCAATAAAGGATGGTTGTGTTCAAATGTCCAGTTTACTTTCAGCAAGGTTGTTTTTATGGTCCTATACCTTCTGCTGAAACCTGGAGTAAAGCTGAGACAACAAGACTGGTGAATTTGATTTCCCAAAGCTACATGTTTTATTAGCAATTGCGACTTATAAAGTTATAAATTATGTTATATCACAAGAAGCAGCACTTTATACCTACTTTTTATTTTAATTTTCAATAAAGAATATCTTGAAGGTGATTTTCAATGGCAACTTTGTTGATATCAGGATAGGCGAAACTGGCCCAACAGGTTTTTCAACTGTCTCAGATAATTAGCCATAACTCCTGAACCAGACCCCCAATTACACCAACTAAAAATCTCATGAAAGCTGGAACACTCCTAAAAAAAAATCAGTAAAACTCCAGTTGAGATGAACTTAAAATTTTCGCCAAAAAAATTCATCGTTGATTGTATAGTTTTTTTTGGGACAGTCTGTAAGATAGTAAGCTATGTTTATCTGATAAGTACTGTTTTCTCTTTTCCTTTTTTTCTGTTTTTAAGATGATGAAATTGCGATTTGTTGGATATAACTTTCCTTATGTGTTACAATCAAGAGCAATCCTGTAGGACGTTCACTAGTCTACCTCAGTCATTATCATAACCATGCTATCAACATACTACTCAGGGGCGCTATATAACAGCGGTTCCCTGCTTGTACGTGCAAAATATAGAAGTTTCACAGGCCTGTCGTGAGGTGAATCGGCCAACCCCATCTGTATGTGTGTGTGTGTTCTATTTGGTTAGGTTTGGTTTCTCACGTCTTGTTCAAAAAGTTTTTTAAGTCGATTTAAGTAGACTTGGGGTTAGGTGCAATAGGGGTTTCATTCATATGTGATGATTTCAAAGGTTCATCTGAGGTCATGTTCAGCCTTGCCATTTGCAGGCACTTACAAACATCGTCCATGAGTCTACGCAAAATTTCAAACAGATCGGAGCTGCGCATTACCGTTATAGCAACGGTCATCAGCGAGGTCAACATCGGCATATAATGAGCTTGGGTAAGCGTGCCGTGTGTGCATAACTTTCACCGCGGCAGCGGCGGCATGGCCGCTTTCTCGTCACTCGTGTTCGACCGTGCAGCAGTCAAGGTTGTAATTGTAAGCATGCAAGGGTAGTAAACATGCAATGCAATGCAAGTCACATCACATTGACCCTATAAACATTTCGATTATCCTCAATTTCTAATAACACGTTAAACTCATTAACAACAATCCTTGGTTACCCCAGCCCTGGGAAGGTAGGCCGTATCAACAAATGCGAAATACCAGTGACAAAATCGCATTGGTAAATCTATGCATATTGATCACGCGGTGGCCTGTACTGATCCGAGGCTGGTCAAATTATGCACCAAATTGATGCTGAGACTGTCAAGTTTACCAAAAAAAATTCTCAAATTCCCCAAATAAACTCCAATAAAATACACCAATCAAAGAAAGAGGGGGCATTTTACTCACCAAAAACAAGCAAGTTGGTTAGATTTGAAGCAAACTCGTACCAAACGGCGACACAAAAATGTAGGTAACTCGGAGAAAAACAGTTACCCGAATATTGCGACCAGAACTAAAAAGCAATTTGATGCATTGAAAGTAGAGCTATGGTTTTTTAAATGACGTTCTGATTGGATCACGATGTTTTTAACCAACCAATAAGATTTAAAACGAGGGAAATCCCTATCAATACAGCATCGACTATTGGAATATTCCTTGTAAACAGGTCTGACATCACGTAATGAGGCGAACAGCGCCACTACATTGCTATTTGCATAAATTATGTCTACGAATCGGCGTACGATGTTTGTAAGTGCCAGGGGTATAACGCAAGTTTACTTGATGTATTTTTATCATTGTATAGTTGTGGGGATTCAAGATTGCCCAAGAACTAATCAAACTTTACCAACCATTGATAAAAACACTATTGTCATTAAATTGTAATTTTTTGTTCATTTACAGACAGTAAAAGAGAAGCGAGGGAGACCAAGAAAAGGTGAGGTGAGGCCCAAACCAGTGAAAAGAGTAAAGAAACAAGCAAAGAAGAAGAAAAAGCCTGAGAAAAAGTGAGTATTAAGTATTCAGTTTGAAAAGTTTTATGTTGAATTTATGAACTCCAGTGCTGCATAAGTTGAAACTTCTGGGACAGAACCACTTCTAAAAGTGTAATTTCAGAAGACAAGACAAGCGTGTAGCTTATATTGTCTTAGAAGATAATTACACAGTCATTTCTTTGTATTAGCCTAGTGGGAGGACATAAGTAGCCTGTGACTAGGTGGGCTTTCAATGGAGGATACTTATCATTAATTAACCCTAACCAGTCTGAGAGGCATTAGCAGCAATCGCGATCTTTTCAATGTTGATTTTTGCTGGTCGTACATCAGGAGGTAAAAAGGGTTTGACGCTGCTGCTAATTGCCGGTTGGACGTGTTCCCTTGAGAGACATTGCTACTTAAAGCTCAGGAGATCTCAAATTTCTGTTCAATGCTGCTAAGTGCTGGTGTGATGCCTACTCCCAAGAGACCCATTGCTGCTAACAACCGGTGGGATGTTTTCCCCTCAGGAGATCTCAAATTTTTGTGTGCTGCTAACTGCTGGTGAGCGATACTGCTGCCATTTTAACACATCCAATCATGCACTATTCCCCAAAGTAAGCACAGCAAAGTTTGGCAAACCCTGAAGTCCATCGTGAGAAAACCCAAACCCGGTGGGCCATTTTCCCCTCAGGAGATTGCCAGTAACAAATTGCTGCTAATTTATTTATTTATTTATTAGGGTATAAAATACACAGAAATACAGTTTGACAACTGAGACATCTGGCTTACATCAAAAATACATACAAGGTAAAACAACAAACAATTATATAGTATAAAACATTTTAAAAAAATCAAAATACAGTAGTACATTGAATCATTCAGCATTAAGAAATTCAACAACACTGGGAATGGTAGATTTCCTGTAGCAAACTGTTCTACATTTAGGAGGGTCCAGTTGTTCAGCACTCCTAAGATTTTGGCCTCGTCTGCTTCTTTTCATTGCCAAAACCTCAAAGGAGTTGGTCCCACCTTTCAACAAGTGTGCAGAGTGTGCAAGTGTCTTCAGTGCCTCCGCATATGATTTGTATCATGGTCACCCAAAATTATATAACATTCATGAACATTTTCAGGGACAGGGAGGGCGAGTTGGTGTAGCGGTCAAGTCGCTCACCTTTCACCAATGCGGCCCGGGTTCAATTCCCAGTCGAGCCAGTGTCGTATGTGAATTTGGTTGCCGATCCATACTCGTCCTCGCAGGTTTTCTCCGAGCACTTCGTTTTCCTCCTGCATCTAAGATCGGACTCCTTCCCATAATCTTTCCTCGCTGTTCTGGAGGCGTCCCTTGAATTTAATGCATATAGCAATATTGGGTTCTGCCTGGCAAATTTAGTTTAGTTTAGTTTAGATTTATTTGGCATCCAACATATTAAATACAATACATATAGTAATAGAATAATGAAGACAAGAATATATCACACGCACACCCTACAGACATCAAAAGTTGAGATGCCTGGAGAGCCCATTAAGCCTGGCTATACGTGCAAGCTTATTTCCAATGGGGTCCGGAAGACTAAATATGACTGTGGTGAGAGGAGTAAAAAATTAAAGGGACAAGAAAAATAGTGGACAATAAAATTACAAGGGACAGCAAAAACGGAGAACATTGGAAATTAGCTTACGCGTGTAGTATAGCCAGGCTGGTCAAGTTTTTTTAAGGCATATGTGCAAGATGTTTTTTACACAGCAAGTTTGAAGGCCGCTTATTGGGATGCCTTGGATTTGTGGTGGTAAAGAATTCCAATCACTAATAGCGATATAAAATAATGATTTAAAAGCTTATGCCTTTAACGCGAGGAACCATGAAACGGTAAGAGTGAATATTTGAAACTCTAGGATTTTGATCGAAGATAAGATGGAACTATGTTATGTACGATATAAACGTTGATTAACCGCAGTTGCTTGCCACGATCTGAAGCTTAGGAACTTGACAGGGTAGACAGACTTGATCAATATGACTTCTGGTGGATAATTGAGATAAACCGAATGATCGTGTTTTGAGAGATTGCAACTTGTGTCTTTGATGTGAGCTAATGCCAGAAACCAAGAGGTAAACAAGAGTCAAATGACATTGCAGCAGGGTAGCGCAAAGATTTCTGCGCAAAGTCTGGTTGAGATAGCTGGAATGCCTATATAAAAAAACTTAGCGGCCAAAAACCTTTTTTACAACTAAATCAACCTAGGATCACCTGAAAAGCGTCTGGTCTAACGTTACGCCAAGATATTTGTAGAGTCTTGGGTTTTATTGTTGGTCTATAATTATAGAAAATGGTAACCGTTTTCAACCTGGGGTGGGAGCCAAACAAGATACATTCGGTTTTTCCGACATGAAGTGCTAGTTGTTGTCGATCAGCAATTGATTACATAGATTCAAAGTCAGAGCTGAGCTCACGAGAAACTACATCGGGGGTTTTATCTGATATATGAGGACATGTCATCAGGCATAGAGTAACAAGCTTGTTAGTCTCGAGGAAACCATCTCATACTGTAGCATAAGTACAGCAATGGGACTAGTAGGCTCCCTTGGGGACCACCACAGGACACTTTTTGGAACTTAGATGAAATACAATCGATACACACAAGCTGTGTCTATTTTAGGAAAGATATGGACTTGAACCACCACGGGTTAATTCCCATTGAACTCAAGCTTTGAACATAAAAATATCATGAGTCACACTGCGAAGGCTTTGCATGTCTAATAACAGCATACCAACAAAATTACCCGGGACGTTTGTTGGCGTTTGATATAGTGCGGTTAGATAAAAAATGAGGCGCAAGTCTCTGTAGAACATCCAGGCACGAAAACCTGTTGATATTGATAAATTAAATTCTTGCTTGAAAGATATGGCTCAACTTGGATTATAAACACATTTTAAGTATTTTAGACATGCAACTAAGAATGCTTACTGGCCGATACTTGCCCACTTCAAGTCTGCTCTTCTTTTTATAGAGAGGGATCACTTTAGCAGACTGAGTATCATCTGGCATCAGTTTGGGAAGTAATGGATAACTTTAATAGGTATGTAATAATGAAGAAATTGAGGTGCTCCGTCTTTCAGAAATTTGGGAGCCAACTCGTCCAGGCCGGTGCCTTTATGGACATTCAGGTTAGCGAGTTCATTTAATATAAAATCCTCACTAACTTGCTTCAGATCACTTCGTTAGGGGGTACACAACCTTTGTCCCGGTAATATGCTTGAATGTACTGCGTTGTACAATACGTCTGTAAAGAGGAGGGCCAGTTTCCTCACCAAGGACGAAGCATTGGATGTAAAGAAGGTATTAACTATAATTACAGACCGACAAAGTATTCATAAACACAAATCGCCAGCAATGTTAAAACAATCTTGGCCTTAAATGGAAGAATGTTATAAATACATAAATAAACGAACGCTTTCGAAGGGTTCAATTTGGTCAGCCCGGGTGCTTGTGGGACTGCTGGTGAGACATTACCGTTTTTCCTGCGTGAATTTCACTAGAGGGAAACGTACCACCTTCAAATAGCAGTACTGTCGGTCATATGTCTAGAGGTGTGAATGGTTTCTGGTTACTGCTGGTCAGACGCTTGGTCGGATGGAGGCAATGTCGTGTTAGGGTTAAGATGCAAATACTTTGCAATTATTCTTTTCTAACTTCCATGCATCTCTGCAAAACTAACCAAGATCTCTCGAAACCATGCAACGTCTCCCGGTTCATATTTGGGTTAGCATGCCATCCTTACCCAGTTTGCGATAACCTTCTCCACCTGTCGAAATTGTTATTGACATCGTCATGTATGCACAAGGTCAGAAATACCTA
>JAMKCH010038737.1:0-13963 GCA_023653785.1 Ophioderma brevispina | reverse complement strand
AATTCATATCCGTATGGTAAAAGGCGTGAAACACATAGCGGGACAAACCCACAAGCCCACAAGTTGATTTTTAGGAATATAGATTTTGACCAAATGGGGGTCGTCAAGGTCACATGAGGTCATAGAGGTCAAAAGGGCACCATGAGTCATCATAGTCATTGTGCGCATACCAGTAAGAGTACTGGACCAGTGGTCTTTGTTTGAAGGTTTTATTATGTAGATGACAAAATGGGGTCAAAGGCAGATAGGGTCATTAGAGCCACTAATATATATAATCAATATGAGACTTGGGGTCGTGGTTCTTTGTACGTGTGAAGGTGATAGACAAATATGATACAATTAAACAGTTTAAATTCACACTCCAGGTTCCAACGGCAATGCCTTACAATGATCGTAATGCAGCAAGCTTGAAAATCGTATATGCCATCTCTGTTACAGCAATACATTGACGTTGGTTGCACACGGATAAATAAGGATATCAGAGGGGTCATGACATAATGGTAGCAGAGAAAATTAATTGTCGGGTTTTACAGGGTTTTTTAAAAAAAAAAATCTCTATTAATTCGTATGTTTCAGGCCACTTTGATGCGGAATATCCCTCTATCAAAAAGAGGATATTATTGACAAATTTCGCTGACTCTTGTTGAACAATTTTAGGATATTCCTAGTCAAAATCATGTAATTAATTTCTGGCCAGAGTGTTCCAAAGATTCACTTAGTATTGATTGCTACGCCACTTATTTCACATTTTACGCTTTTCACGAAGAGGGATATTAAACAGGTAAAAGTCGCATGTTAGGCCAAATCATGTAGTGGGGCACGCGACACAAATCACTCTAAAACCGTCAAAAGTAAGGAAAGCGTGTTTGTTGTCCCAAACTCGCAATAGAATATAGTATTCCAGTGTAAGGGTTATTAAAAATATTCCGAAGTATGCACACCGCTGTCGCACAAAGTGAATACCCTCTTTTGTTATCATTTTAAAGGATCGAATATTTAGATCTAGAAAACCTAATATATCAAAGTGCCTTCAATTTTCAGGACCACTTATAAATTCCAAAATGGTTTTCAGAAGTTTTCAAGTGCCTTCTTAAAACAGTCAACTAGTGTTACATCGTTTAGAGGAACAAGCCACGCTGGGCACCTGGTGGTTATACATTGTGCAGCAATGTCCATTGTATAGAAAACAGCAACAAGAACTTATAATGACAACCAGATAGGTTTCTCAGCATACACCAAAATTGTTTTCAAAGACCTCACAAATATAACCAATATAATAACTAACAAATTCTAAAACTTTGTCGTCGAACCAACAACCAACAACAGACAAACAGTTTTCACCCATCCTATACCATAAACACTATGCATAGTCCGTATAAATGCCATAATGGTAAAAGCTTGCCTTCTGCAAGGGACGATACCACGATACCAATTTGCGAAGGTACGGACTTAAATATTTTTGAAGTTTTCTTCACTATAAGTAAGGCAAATTATTGTACTTTTGCTGAAAATTCTTTGAGACTTGGTTCCAAAATACACCCGAGTATTAACATAACTCAAGTCTGATCTCAAGTAAACGCCACTTCTTTTCTTATTGTGTCATTCTCTATATTTAGTAGTCGGGGGGGCGTAACTTCATCCATGTGAAATTGTTCTACACTAATCTACTCAAGTCCAATGAACTCGCACTTGTGTATGACCTCATTCCCTGGTAGAACCAAACAAGGACTCGAGGAAAGTAAAAACAAAACTTGGTAGACATGGTAACGGATCACCCTTAATTTTCGCCCGAAGAACCCCACTAAACCGGTTAATAGGTGCACACATAACCATGCATTCATAAAAATAAGACAGACTACACGCACGGCAACAAATAATGTCCAAAACTTGACAACAAGATACAAAAGTTACCCAACTGACTCCGTCCCTAAAATTCAAAAAATAAACCTACGGGAAGCCCATTAGCTCTAGAACATTTGCCGAATTTTTGGCGAAAACGGACATAAAACGGCCGACTAGATTCGCAAATAAGAGCCGACATATCAAACACCCGCTCTCTATGCATATCCATAATTCAAGATTGATGATTCAAAATGGTTCCTGGAAGTAACACCAGGGATGTTTTCTGGCACTTCTGTTTAATCATTTAAAACCAATGTTTTAAATGTATTAAAGAAATTGCAAAAACCACTGCTCTCAACTCTTTAAAACTATATAGTTTATCCTGACTTTTTTTGCAATTTATTACAAAACCCAAAGTGCAATGAATAAAAATTATTTTTTATTGATATCTCCAGAAAATTGTGCCAATTATGTAATATGCCACATTTGCCAAATTGACAATTTGCCTTAAGTTTATTAAAACATCAGTCTATATCTAGGTTATTTGGCAGACAAGGACCCTCTATAATTCATGTTTGAGCACACAAACCATGATAAGCACTGGAGAAAAACAAATTTTGTGTAATTTTTTTACAAGTGTACATGTTAAATGATTGCAGAATTTTTCAACCATAATATGAAGCAAAGAGTAAACTGAATAGGTTACAGACAATGAGAACCAAGACTTGTTCTGATAAGCCTTGTAGGCTACATAATATGTTCAGGTGTTCCAACCTCAAAAACACACCTGCTCTAAATCCCATTTCTCTTCATTTCTAAACAAAGGTAGAGTCTGAAAACAACAGCAGTGGCAGCATTTGCTGAATTTTTCGCATGCAGAATTTTTCATGATTGTAAAGGTTGGGAGAATTGTAACGTTTGTTATTTTGGCAGAATCTGAGTAAAAACGTGATTTAAGTCTATTAGAATATATAATTGTGTGTGTTGTTTATTTTCATATTTCCATGTTCATGCTTAAAATTTCCCTCAATAAACCCTAACAATCATTGCACCATTCAGTACTCTAATAACCTACAAGTGATTTAATAAATCTCTACCCTTGGCTAACACACCATTTCATCCATTTGGGAGCACTTGGCCTTGGCTGACTTTCCACAACAATGCTGAATTTTGATCTTTGGCATGTTTCGCCCTGTAGAGATGCGGCTATTTTATTTGCTTTGGCAGCTTTACCCTCTTCCATATTACCTAATACAAGCACAAATATAGGCTTATTTATAGTACCATTCAGTTCCATAAATTGCACTTGAATGGCATTACTTGTAATATGTTTGCATGAAAATCTTTTTGAGGAATATATTACCACCCGTTTCAATTTAGGGCAGGGATTAAGATTTATTCTTAGGCCTAAAACTTGTCCTGCCATAACCATCATTGCTTTTGACAAGGTGGGGCTTGACAATCACTTCTCAATTTTGAACATTTTGAAAAAAATAAAAAACTTAATATTTATGTAATTAAAGATGATTTGTGTTAGAGACCTCGAAATGAATACAGCAACTCACTATCTAAATCTTTGTTGCCTCCAGCTCTTCATATTATTAAGTCCCACCAGCCTGTATTTTACAAGTTCACTGACATGCAATTGATAGTAAATGCAAATATTTTCTATGGGGCCATATGATTCTGATGACGTACCCGACAAATTAGAAATGCTGCAAGTGCCACTCAGAGGACAAATTAACAGAGGTATTGACATTACCAAAAATATTAAAATTCAAGGCAGTTGCTTTCTAAAGAGACCATATTGATTGTTTCAATTGCCTGTTTCAGAAAAAAATATTTTTGTATTCTGCTTCTCAGTATGCAATCTCCTTGGGTTTGTTTTAGTACGAGTATTAATTACATGAGATTCTGAGTCTGTAATCAGGTAAAGGTACTTTATCATTTTTTGGTAGTTCTATATTTTGGTTTGGTTTGAAAGATGAGCTCTTTACAAAGCCTTTCAAAACTCATCATTTAAAATTGTTTGAAAGATGATCTCTTGCAAACCTCAAAATTATTTACTTTAATTGAAATCTTCATCAAGTATTACGTATGTATGATCAGTCTTATTGTTTGAGGTCTTGTGGGTCTAGCAATAAACACAGCTTTATTAGCGTATGCAAAACAGGTAAAATTAAGTGGTTATTAATCTGTAGTAAATCCAAGCAAGAGCCCAAATGAAGTAGGCCTACTTTCAACCTTACTCCCCCTAAGGAGATTTCACATGGATCTTCCACATCAAACAGTTATCCCTGTGGCTATTCCTATTTACAATCTATACTCCCCATTGAAGACATAACCAACCAAATCTTCCACAATCAGGATGTATACTTCAAATTTATTTATAAAATGGGCCTATTCATTTGAAATCCACATTAACATCTGTATAAAAACAATCCGTTTTTGGAGTGTCACTTAATAATCTTATATATCTAACACAAACACTATATAACCTTAATTCTATTACCTCTGCTGGCCATTATTGAAAAATACAGCATTCTGATTGTCAGTTTACTGCCCATTATTCTGCAATATGGGTCCCAATGCATTAAGCCTATTAAATCAGCTGTTTTATTAGGTATAGAATAAAATAAAGGTGGGGGTGTTTTTTTTTGGGGGGGGGGTTAAGGGGTTTGCAGTATCATTTAAGGGTTCATAATTAATTCTCGCCAGAAACACGTCAAATAATGGGCTCGCTGCACCTCCCCATTATTGAGTTTTTCCGACCTCGGACCACAATTGATTCACCCATAAATGATACGGCATCACCGTTATTTCTTAATTCTAGAACTAACATTGAGCCCACAGTTACTCTACAACTATCTTCTGCCTAACTGCGTGGGCTGAGTATTCCACAACTAAACTCCAAATCATATCACGGGAGACATGGTGCTGTAATAGTCAAGAGAAATGGACCTCGTGAACAGAAGGTCATGGGTTCAAAACCCTGTCAGAGCCAATGCCTTGTATCCTTAGGCGGCTCACTTACTTTCTTCACCCAGGAGTCTAAATGAGTACCAAACATATGCTGCAATGGAAACAGACTTGTCTGTATGGGAGAAGTAGTGATTCCCCTATCAAGATGTACAGAGGAGTAGTCCCTTTCCTGAAAATCCAATAATTTGAAACCGGCAGGAAGGCCAAGTTTTCGGGTAGCTTTCTCGTGAAGCTCCGTAACGTATTTTCTTACATGATTTTAGGGTACAAAACCCATTTTCTAAAATATCATTGGGTATTATAAAACAACTTGGGTTTGATGCAGTTTCCTGCTACAATACACTTTGACTCCAAAATTGAAAAAAAGGGGTTTTTTTTTTACTTTTACGATTTTTTTTTTTAATTTATGGCCAAAAAATCTGGAAATTTCCGGAAAAGTCACATCTCTGGCCGATTGCAAAAAATTTATTGAGGAATAAGGCCTCAAACCCTTTGAATAGAGATGGTCAACTGAACTGCTGGGCAGCCTAACTGGGCAACTTAACTACATTTTCTTCTCTTTTGCATCAGTTTCATTAAACATGCAATTTAAGGGATAAGCAACGATTGCTAATCCAAAACACAAAAATCAATCAAATATTTTTTGTATTTTTGGTTACTGGTATGATAGCAAACATAACCTGCAAGTGGTTTGGTTGAAATCTGTGTATTAAAAAGAAAGGCAGTCTTTTTTATCTAGTCTATAATTTTTCTATACGTGCGTATCAAAATGCTGACTTTGAAAACATAAAAAATGCCTTTCCCTGTGAATATCCAGATTGCGTTGTGATTTTGTCACCATGATCAATAGAGTTTGGCCTCAACACCAAACATTATTGATCTTTGTTTATTCTGTAACTGGTTACAGCACAGTCAGCTGTTTACTGTAGATTTTGAGATGCATCGCTGTATGGGTATTTGCGGGAGATGGTAGACAAAAAGTTCCCCCCCTCAAATACTTTTACTTCATTTTTTCACTATTTGGTGGTTTGTTTCTACCTTAAAGCAGTTTAATGGCGTTGACAACACTTTCTCTCTGATTTAAAAGTTAACAAATGTATTTTCTACATTTTTTCGATTTTTTTTTTTAAAAGACCAATTTTTTGCCTAATCCCTTTAAGTTGCACTATGAACAGTTGCACATCTTACTTCCAACACAATAATAGATGAGAGGATGGCGATACATCCTGCTAACATGAATACTTCATGTTAGCAGGATGAACATTTTTGCCAGTGTAATGGGGTCGATTTTGCCTGTGATAAACAATGTCCGATCTATTTTTGCTCTTCCTGCAGCAGGATGGCCAGGCTGATGAGTGATGATGTGAAGATAGTAAGTCTGTCGGCAGCTCTCTGCCAGTGTGGATTTCACTAATCTATGATACTAATATTAATAATATGCATCTCTATTACCGGAGTTATCTACCATCAACGGAGGATGTCTGGACCTCCAACGATGCAGTACATGCCATTAAGATATGTAGTACTATTTTTCATGTTGCTACAAACAGATACACTTTAATACTCATATAGGGACTGGTAACTTTTGTAGTGTGCAAAAGAAATCAAAATTTATCATTTTTTTTATTTATTACCTTTTGGAAACAAGTCATAATACATGAGAACTTTGGTACTGACTATACCACCCACATATCCCTAATTCAGTACTGACCAAGGTAAAAGGGCGTAACTGCTGACAACATGGCTGAAAGGGTCTTCCACCCATATCGTAAAAAAATATTCATTGCTGCCAGCTCTGAGCCTTGGCTTTACCGAGATATTAAAGATGATGTCTAAAGTTAATGCCATAGCTGATAATAACGGAATCAGCACTACATCAGTAAATATTTATGTGAAGAAATATCTTACTGTGCCCCATGATTCAATTTCTGACACTTATAAAAGTCGTCACATACTTCAAGTTCAAAATTGCTGTCAAAATGGATTATTTTAGAAAAATCCCAATCTTATCAAATATATAGGTTGAAAATATATATGAAATATATAGGTATATGTTGTTGGAAACCGTTAACACATTTCTGATACTTTTAAGCAGCTTTCATGATGTCAGCCAATATGTCTGCCAAAAATGTAAACATTTTCAAAGCACAATGATACAAATTTACAATTATTAGCCACAAATCAACATTAATGAGCCAATGAAAGAATTAGATATGTACCTTGGATAATGACCAACTCACAACAGACATTCTGATTTTTTTTAGAATTGAATGAACATCCATATAGAAACTAATATTGCCAAAAAGTGAAAAAATACCATTTTTGCCATTCTGGCCTTTATTTGATATTTGACGCTTGTTGAAGTCAGGATTTTCTGATATCAGTTGATTACGGTCAAAATTACATTTCTAATTGTCACATTGACACATTTACTTTGATTTGCAGCTGATATTACTAAATTTGTACCATGCCTTTTTTTTTTATTTTAAAGATTTTGGCTGCCACATTGCCTTACATCATCTGAGCAGTTATAAAGTATTATAATATGTTTTTTGCATCCAATAGCATGTACAAGGGTATTTCGCAAATACTTTTAATCCATAAAGTTGTTATTGGGCTAATTCTAGAATTTTATGTTTTGGCAGCCATTTTGAAATTGATGTAACGATTTTGAAAGTGACAGAAATTGACTTATTGGATCCAGTAACACATTTCTTAACAGAAAAATTTACTGACATAGTGCCGATTCAACTATTACCAACTATGGCGTTCACTGTGGATGCCATCTTGGATATCTCAGGAAAGCCACGGCATAGACCCCACAGCAATGTATTTTTATGATGTCAGTTGAACACCCTTTCAGTGCATGCTCTCAGTAGCTATGGGGCTTTTTGTATAAATAAACCTTCTGGGCTGCCGGCTTAAAATCAAGCTTGTCTTGATTAAGAGAACTGCCAAGAGACACATCTACTACTAGAAACAAGCAAGATAGTGACAAGTGGCAGCTGGGGATGGCACGGCTGCCCCACTTTTGAACTATTCTTTATAAATACTTCCTTAACACTATTCTGAATATTTAATGTACTTCCTAGGTTAGCCTGCTGTTGAAGGATCTTTTTTTTTTTAAAGTATCATGGTAAAAACAAAATAAAACATCTCATCCAGTTATTTTCTTAAAAAGACTTAAAACAATTCTGAAATGTCAATCAATTTGTGGGTTTTGTACAATTTATTGGAAGATGGGGAAATCGACTTTCCATACACATGTAGTTTGAGACAATGACATCACACTCTTAAAGTGATGGGAGATTTTTTAATGATACAAATTTCTCTACAGTGCACATTGGATAGGTTGAGACCACTCACCGAGAACCTTTTGAAGGTTTTTTTGAACAAACAACCACGAAAGAAAACCCCAAACATTGTTTGAAACTGGCCTGCTATCCTAATCGTTCCCTATAGGTAACTATGCTTTGAAATTAATGTCATGCACAATGGAAATTACTTAAATCATCATATTATTACAAAAAAATGACGGGAATCGGCTTATTCACTTCTGGAGTGATCTAATTGATAATGGTAAGCATTCCAAATATGCAAAAAACCGGGTTTCAAAAAAAAATGAGTGCGCTGTTCTCTGGAAATGTCCTCATGTCTCTTAATCCACCTTCCACACCCTGGCTGCTTTTGGTAAATTTGGCCCACACTACCCCCACCCCAACTCCAACCCCAACACCCTCGCTGACTATTTCCATCATTTTGACACGGAAAAACAAGGGACTTATTGTACACCACGTTTTCTTTTCCAATAGATTATTATGGTTAAACTAGAACGTCATTATTTTAGCAATGTTCTCATGTAAACCAAGACTGAACATCAGGAATGCTAGGCATGATAGATCATGTATTGTTTTAAAAGGCTTTGTAATGAAACAGAGGCTCCCAGTCGTTCCTTTGAAGTTGGGAATGGAAAATTCAAAATTCATGCCATGTCTGACAGCTCTCTTTTAGTGAGGGGTAACTTTGCAGGTTATTTTACATCTGGAGTTAGTCTATAAACTGTGTAGTCTTACTTTGGTTATTTGCAATTCTTTGTGAGAGGGGTTTCAGGACAAAAAGTGAAGGATGGAGGGCTTAATGCGTATGGTCGTTCTTTCTGCTCTCAGGTAGAATCAATGACAAAGAATGAAATTAAAAATTCATGAAATGCCTGAGAGCAATCACTAAGGTAAGCCTCTTTTCAAGTTATATACATTCTTGGTTTAAGTGTAGTTTCCATATGCTATGTAAGTTAGGCCTGAAAATGGCGGGGGTCGGAAGGTTACAGCAGCATCCGCATATTCACTTATTAGTAGGTCAAATTTGTATGTTGTGGTGGGTACTTAGTTGACCTGGCATAAATTGACCCTTTTGGGGCGGTAAATTGGATAACTTATTTTTTTCTCGTAAACTACAAGACCAACCTAACTGGGATAAAAGCTATTTGCATAATATCAAAAAAAAAACGCATGGTTTAACCATAGACAAAACCATGGTCAACCATGGGTGACCATGCTAGCACGGTTGACATTTTGCCTAGGTAAACTTGGCCACTTGGTTTAAAGTGTGTTAGTGGCACTAGCGTAACAGGCAGAGGTGCGGGGGAGGGGGGCAGGTTGCCACCCCAGAGAGCTTTGACCAGGAAACAAGCTTAAAAATCATGCTAAATCAGCCCTTTTTATGCCTTCTCACCTGGAAATTTTCACCTCCAACCAGGAAAATCTACCTCAAACCATCTTCAACCACAAAAAGTCTGCCTACAAAACAGGATATTGCCCCCCTCTGACAAGTGATCCCTGGTTAGTGGAATATTAGAATATGGGAAATCCAAGTGGCCTCTTCACCCCACATCAAATAATGCATTTGCCGACAAATCAAAAGGTATGTGCAATGATCTAGGCTTAAAAATCACATTAAAGGTGCATTTGTTCAATGTTCATCCTTGAGAAATGCTTATTCATAGCTTTTTAGTTGATCCCAACCTTGCGGTTTTGTGTTATGAGCAAATGCTTGTTTCCCACGGTCCCATAGGGAACTATGCTATAATTTCTGCCCGTTTATGGACAGAAAATACAAAATTGCGAATTTCTTACAGATATAACCAAATTTGCACGTAAGATTAGGTACACATGGATTATTGAATTTACTTCAAACAATTCCCAGAAGAGTCCATTTTCAAATAAAAAACCAATACTGATATTCCTCATGAGTCTGAACCACATGATAACTTTATTAAGTTCCTAACTGGGCCTCCCACTCGTGTGGCATGGCTAAACACTGCTTTCCTGCAATGACTCTTACATCAAATGCAAATTCTGTGCAAGTTTGGTGATGCACAGCTTTGATTTTACTTCCATTAAGTGTAAACATGGACTTGGGTTACAACAATATCGGCCAAGAAGTAAATAAACAACACCATTATTCCCTAAGCCTGTAAACCAGATCACAGCATTACGTGCCCTGAGCGACCTCACCGATACCTGAATGCATCTTAACCACTTGACCGTGCTTGTGATTTGGTCTATATCCCGTGATGTAACCATCCCTATGCTACCCGCTTGGAAGTAAAGGACATTACCGCTAGATTTAAATCTCATTGCTCCTCCACCAGCCTGGCTTGTTTCTCAATTGGCAAGAGCGCCGTGCTAGTCATATGGAGGTGTTGGTTCAAATCCGGCCAAGTGCCATCACCAGGGAAAGAATAATAAATATTCTTCCTTGCCTACCTGAAGGAAAGTAACTAATGTTAGTTTTTAGAGAATGAATTCCTTAAGACATACCTTCTCCCCTTTAGATTTCCGAGTTTTGTATCAACTGAATCGTGACTGAAGTATGTATGATGTACCAAGCTTTGCATCTTGCAGGCTACAAGTTAACCTGCAAAATATAGGTGCTAAATAAGGGCAAAAAAAAAAACAGAATATGTGGAAAACCTAGGATAAACAAGAAAATTATGAGGAAATATAGGAATTTTTATGTATTTTACTTGGAACGTGGCCCCTTTCCATTGTAAAGCTGCAGTAATTAATTCAGAGAGATATGTGCCAATTTGCACTTGTCTCTGGCTGTATTGACTACATGTGTAATATTAGATATATTCTCATGTTGTGCTACTTAATGAGGGGGAAAAGGCTTCATCCCTATTTGCATTTGTTTGGTGGAATCTGGGTTTGCTGGAAGAGCTATAATTATTTTAAGTATGACTCTATAAGTCATTAAAGTTTTGAACTTATTTTGAACATGGGTATACAATATCCATAGGGCAAGAGGTGTTGTTTTGTGGGGACAAATTGCATTACACAGTCGAGGAACTCGAGGAACTCGACTGTGTTTTCTTCTGTACGGTTTCTTTCTTGCTTCTTTCTTTCTTCTTTCTTTCTGGCAACATGCTAATATCTCAGACATGGAACATCCCAAGTGGACCATAAATGTCACAAGGACAAGTACATGCACAGAAATTTTGACATGGCCCGAATTGGGGTCAAAGGTCACGGATAGGGTCACAGGGTCAACAACCTTAACCATGCATAAAATCTTGAATTAGCTCAAATCTCAAAAACTAATGCTGTCATCTTGTAGGATTGATCAACACTACAAAAAAGTCAATTAGGACGTTGTCATATGACAAATGATTTAGAGGTCAGAGGTCAAATTACATCAAAAGTACACTTCAAAATCACTACCCTTTTAAAAAAAATTACATAGTTATGATCACGTGACCATATGTATGTGGTGCAGAGCCCAGGGCTAAAGCAACAACAAAAAAAGGTTTGACGGAAATTGAAATGTTGATAAAGGCATCCTGGCGTCATAAGGTCAATGACCTTTAATGGGTGTAAAATTTAAAAAAGGTCAAATAGAAAATCTTTTTATCCCATTCATGTAGTACTTGATGAGAGGCAGGTTCAATTAAAAGTCAATAATGACCCATCACATGACCATGGTTAGGGGGTAAAGGTCAAAATACTTCAAATTAAGTTACACTTTCAAATTCACTACTTCTTTTACAGTTACAAAGTATGATCACATGACTCATGTATGTGGTTGCAGCTTGGACACCCCCCACAAAAGTTACTTAATGAATTTGATCAAAGGTCATCTAGGGTCACTAAGGTCAATTACATTTACTGTGTGTAAAATTTAAAACAAGTTCAAATAGGAAAATATTTTTTATCCCTCCTGTAGTACTTGATGAGAGGTCAATAAAAGTACTAATCATGACCCTCACCTGACCCTGGTTTAGGGGTCAAGGTCACAAATATTCAATTACGTTACACTTCAATCAGTACTTCTTCTAAGATACATAGTAGATCTCGCTTGATCATGTATGTGGGGTAGTTGTGACACCCCCTACAAAGGTAATAATGAATTTTGATAAAGGTCAATCTAGGGTCACTAAGGTCAATGAAATTTACGGGTGTAAAAATGTAAAACAAGTTCAAATAGAAAAAACTTTATCCCATCCTGTATTACTTGATTGAGAGGTCAATAAAATTCAATCATGACCCCATCCCATATGAACCATGTTTAGGGGTCAAAGGTTTTAAAATACTTCACATTACGTTACACTTCAAATCACTACTTTCTTTTATAGGATTACATAATTTGATAACATGTCTCATGTAGTGGGGTTGTAATTTGGCATCCCCTACCAAAGTTCTTAATGAAATTTGACAAAGGTTCATTTGGATCACAGGAGTCCAAGACCTGATTCACTAAAAAATGCTACTTCTACAAGTTCTGGTCTGAGTACTCTCGATTGTGTTCAGATCGGTAGGACAGGATCTAGTTAAGTTTTCTTCAATGTTTTGATTTTTTTCATTTTGGGATACATTGTAAATCTCACATTTACAGTGAAACTTGTATGTGGACTCCATCAATCATCTGGCAACTAACAAAAGTTTTTATGTAACAACTATGTCAATATCAGCACTTGAACCCATTTACACCAATGTATCCATTACCAGGAAGAGCTGATTCATTGAAAAGGTTATTCTATGAGGTCAAGCTCACATAGGCTCATTATAAGGCCAATAGGTGTATGTGTACAACCCATATAAGTTTGGGGCCAGTTTTTTTAGCACTTACTGCACCAGAAAAGACATAAATAGTTTTACCCAATTAGGTCAAAGGTTATAAAAGGGTCTTTTAGGGAACTTTCACATGTGTTCGGCATTATATAGCCATTCAGCTAATTAATTGAAACTGTTGTTAGTTAATATGGTCCTTTGGTTGCAAAGAGTTGTCATTCCCTCAAAACTGCTTCAAAAAATATTTAAAAAAGCCAAGATCTTCTGGGGCCTGTGCCTGAGCCAAAACAAATCTTTGAAAAAAGGAAAGATTACATATTGTAAGCAAAAATCCTCATAAATGGGTATCTCTTTTACTAAAATGGACCCTTATTAAAGGGGTAAAGACGCCCATTCTTTCCTTGTCTCCCTCGGAACACACTCAAACCAAACCAAATATGAGTTAGCCCATGGAGAACAGTCAAATTTGCTTCAATTGTTGGTTGTCTGAGTTTACCACCTCGGACTTCTGCATAGCATATATTTGAAAGAATATTATAACAGTGAGGTGTCTATGATTTCTGACAAAATTTTCTGTTTTTACTCCCAAACAAAAGATTTATGCCTCAAAAACAAAGTCATCAAAATCCAGAAAGTCTTGAAATTGACAAAGAACTTGAAAATTGACTCTTACTATACAACCATGCTAATTTAAGATTGGAGATACACAAGTTGGTATAGACCGTATTCAATAGCAAAGCCTTTCCTTAGCCGGGCGACGGGCGATTTTTACCCAGTGGTTCCCATGTTTTGGCGCTCGGTAAGAC
The DNA here is from genome assembly GCA_023653785.1 of Ophioderma brevispina. NCBI lineage: Eukaryota > Metazoa > Echinodermata > Ophiuroidea > Amphilepidida > Ophiodermatidae > Ophioderma > Ophioderma brevispina. Next base: position 264 of record JAMKCH010038737.1, on the reverse strand, counting down.
AGAAAATCGGCCACCCGGGAGCCGGATTTTGAAAGCAAAATTGCGCCGGTCCTTGGTTTGACTCAATTCCTGAATAAAAGGTATTGAAGACTTCATAGAATAGGCCTCCTTAATTGTTTTTGAAATACAATTTACACACATAAATTGTTATTCAGTGCACATACCGTCGTGATTAAAATGCTACATTAAAAACCTTTGGCCTGATAGCACGGCGAAAGCACATAGATCCTTATGACATCTACAGTAAATTTAACAAAATTAAAC
>JAMKCH010038736.1:0-39844 GCA_023653785.1 Ophioderma brevispina | reverse complement strand
AGAAAATATGTTAATAATTAAGACAAATGGGCATGCCTAACGAGGCCAAGGTGAGCTTCCCGTAGACTTGTGAAATACTGCATAATAAACATATGCTTTAAGGAGGATGCGTCCGATTAAGTATATACAAGTTTCATATTGATGGGTCTTCAGTCTTCACCCAAAAACACCTCTGTAAGTTTTGTGCCAATATTCAATCCGTTTTGATGTGAGGGCTAAAAACCGCTTTTGTATCCCATGTAATATTAATATAGGTCGACCAAAAGGGGGCCTATTCGCTCATAACATCCTAAACAAACAGCATAGCCCTAAAGATTTCACAGGAGAAAGAGAAAAAATTAGTCGCTTTCTTCTGATACCAAATGTTGCCCACTTCCGGTAAAATTGGGGACCTGGGGATGAGGCTATAGCGATCGGACTGGACCTTTAAAGGAGAAAGTAGACTTAAATTAACACCCTTGTTTATCATATGGGTTTTTGAAATGGGGAAAGGCCTTTTATTTTTTTATGGAAAGTATGTAAAAATATAACATTTACCATATACATGTGGCTGCTGCCTATCAACTTGATGAAGATCTTTTATTATTAAAAGTAAATAATGAAATGTAAAGAAAAAATGAAGTGGAAGCAGAGGGGAAAACATATTTTATCCTCATCCTTCAATTATTTCATTTTTAAGCTATCCCTGCAAATTAAAATATTGTTAATCATTTGATTTTTGTTTTTCACAAAATACAGCAAATGCAATAAATGATAAAATCAGATGAGTAATATAGTGACCAGAAAAAAATAACAATGGGATTGAGAAAAAAATCCTTATGAATAAGTGTAAATTATATTCAGTAATTAGGAGAGAAAATTGGAAATAAAACACTATGGCTATGCATGAAAGGAATATAATTTACTTGACAAATGTATGTGTACAAAGGACTGGATTCAAAAGAGAAATCAATGCTAAACGCAAAGGTGTGAGGGTGCAACGACCTCTTAAAAATACATACCAAAAACTAATAAATAATATCATGAAAGAACAAAATAACATGAACGTACAAAGGAAGAAAATAAGGGGACAGTTTGAAGGAAAGAAAAGAAAGGAATTTAGGAAGGACTGACAGCACCATATGAGCGTATCAGTGTTTTTTTCATGTTAGTTTTGAAAACTCACAATGTTTGTGTTTCTGTCCATAAACAAATTAACTGCATTGTGGCCTATGGGCACTGTGATAAAAAACCTTGCAATATCACCAAATTGCAAGATATAGAATCAATTGAAATATTGGCAATAAGCTTTTCTCAAAGATATTTTGAAATACTATTAGACTTAGGTTTTTAGCATGTAATAATTGCGAATACTGTTCTGAGTGGAGTCAGGACAGGTACCAGGCCTATTTCCCGGTGTATCTTTTCTTGCTTTTAACTCAATGAGGTTCAGGTTTATTCCTGGAGGGGTTATTATACAGAAATGCTCACATGGATAGGTTTCTCTCAATTGATAATTGTTCCCGCAGTTTTCTCCGGGTACGCCGATTCCTCCTGCGTCTAAAATCAGCTTCTTGACATAAATCTGTTTGGTATTATGATTTCGGAATTGTTCCAAGGGCTATTGTGGCTTCCGCACAGTGTGCCATGAGCATATGTTACATAGGTTGTTGTTTTATTTCTTCTTTAGCCTGGGTTACACATTCAGTGGATAATACAAATAATCCTATATTCTTCCATTTGTGACATATATATCGTAACAATAAACTCATTTTAAATTATCATTTTCATTTTTGTTCCATAGGGTTTTTAATTGACTCATAAACAATACTGATCACAAGTGGTTGAAGGTAGCAGTGTTTTTATTCAAATGAACATCATTAACCGGTGTATTTTATTCAATGGGTAGATTATTTTTGTCATTATGGCCTTGTCTGCTACACATCGCCATCATTATCATCTCAATTAAGCAGCAAGCAGAAAAGCCACTCTTTCATTTAACTACATTGTGAAATGGTCACAATTCTAAAGGCAAATAGTGTTTGATGGGAAACTAATCAAATTCAAACTCTTGTCGAAGTCAGCAATCTGACTGTTTCTAGCAGAGGTCAGATGGATTCTTCTGTCAAAATAATTCTGCTTAAGATTTAATTGATGATTGCATTTTGATTACTGCAATAACTCAACTGCTGGTTGTATTGACTAGCTGGGAGCAAGAATCAATCAAATGCACAAATGAATTGAAAAAGCCAAATTGTGGCCAAATGAATTGAATTTTGAGAAAATAGGGAAATTCTAAAATTGGGCAGTCAAAATGAATTTGCTCAAAAACATTTTTCACTGTCAACCTGTAATGCTCTTTTTTTGTTTCTATTTTTTATCATACAATAAACGAATCCCCATGCATGCATACATCGTCAATGATATCATCGGGTCATTCCATGCCAAGTCAACAAATCGAGTACACCATCACCTCATGGATTTCTTTCTTTTTTGGTGTAGTGAAATTGATATTCATGAGAAAATGAAATTCTGACAATTTGAGCGTCTGTACCTCTTTTCATTTTCACGCTACAGAATGTTAAATTTGTGTGGGGGTCACCTAAAAAAACATGTACCGGCGTGAAATTCAATATTCAGAGGGCCATAAGTAAAGAACTACACTCCTCAGCTCCTTCAAACTTGGCATTCTGGGTTACCTTTTGCTGACAGATTGCAAATATGTGAAACAGAAAAAATGCACCTTGCCCCATATAAAAATAAATGAGGGGGGTCAAAAATGGCTCAAACCACACGGACCCATACTTTTGGGGGGCCCATTAGTCAAAAATATTACAAGTGATTATAATTCCAAATTTGGGCGGAAGATTAGCCTAAATCTTAAATAATACCCTTGTGTACTATCTATACTTATATCAGTTCGTTGGAAGAAGATATAGCTGTCGCAAAAAGTAGAAATTCCAATTTGACCCTTGACTTGGCCCCCCCTAAACAACAATGCAGACATTCTGCACCAAATTATGCTACAAAATATGTTGTGAGGGGGTCCGTGCTTAATATTTTGGCAAAGTTTTATTGTGGTTGCTAAGTGTCTTCTATAAGTAAAATGGTATTCAGAAGCTCTCATTCATGAATTCAGTTTTGAAAGCATTATCATTGAAACACACGGAAACCTGAACTTTGAAAACTGGGTATTACTTGCACCAGTTCACTTTTTTACTATTAATTCAATTAGAAAATTAAAGTTATTATAAATTACTACAAGTAGATGCCAAGCTGAAATTTGGTCCATACCTAGATCAGGTGCTAAAGGTGATGATATTGATTTTAATTTCATTGTTAGAATTCTACAAGGTCAAAAATTGATTCAAGCTTAAAACTGCACTTGAATACCAAGGTTGCAAAGTTCAGAATTCTGTGTACATTTCATGGAACTTTGTCTGATATTAGTGGAAAGTTGATTCTTGAAGCCTGTTTACATACTATATGGCAGTTAGACACCATGTTGAAAATTGCACACAACATCACCAGGGGCGCCAGTCTTAACCTATTCAGCAGAATTGGTGCAACATGTGACCTGAATCTTTAGGGGTAAGTCAAGTTAATTTGAACATTTGCTTTTGCGACAGCTATATCGATTCCAATAAACTGATGTAAGTAAAAGAAGTACACACGGGTAGTATTTAAGATAAGGCTTTCACCAGCCCAAATTTGGAAGTTATATCTTTCTTTTTGACTTATGGCCCCCAAAGAATGGTCCAAGTGTTTTTGGACATTTTTGACCCCTGTGATTTTAAATTGGGGCAAGGTGCATTTTTTTGTTCAATATTGCAATAGCCAGCCAAAGGTATCCAGATCAGTTTGAAGGATTTATGAGGGGTGTAGGTTCTTTAATTATGGCCCTTAATATTGAATTTCACACCGGTAAATGTTTTTGAGGTGACCCCCCAAAATTTAAAAATTGCGGTAGCGTGTTTGGGGAAAAGAAAAGAGGTACAGAGCTCAAATTTTCCGGATTTTAGTTCTCTTGAATATCTTTCAAAACACCAAAAAAGAAGAAATCCAATGAGGTGATGGTGTACTCGATTTTGTTGAATGCAGGACTGACCCATCTGTGAATGCAAGAAGTCATAAGGTAATAGCTTGCCATTTATTCAGAAAGTCTTATCAACATAATATTATGCCAAGTCTTTCAGGGGGACAAGAAACATTTTAAGAGCCACTGATCAAGGAAAGCCAAAGTGACTGTCATCATAATAATTACTAGCAGCGCAAACAGGTATCACATGGTCAAGCTATTGCCCTACGGAACTTGTTGCAATTACACGAGGATATGAAAGCTATTTGAAGAGAAAATTGAGCATTTTAAGGACTATATTAGTGCAATTTATGAAATACTGCAGATAAAAATTGATAATTTCATTATTATTTCGATTGTCTCTTCACAAACATTTAACAAAATACCGATGATAAATATTATGTATTTAGATAACCATAACTTATGGACAAAAATGAATTATGGTTTGATACAAAGATAAGGCTTAAGAACTATGGTTAAATCAAAGCATTTTTTCAAAAGTAATGACATATATAAAAGTGATAATATTACAGATAAACAATTCAAAGCAGTATTTTGAAATGCAACATGGTGAAGGGATGAGGACACTGCTAAATGCGAGACATGAGGTCGCGGTGCCTATACAAAAAAGGGTAAAACAAATGAAAAGAGTTACAAGAGATATACTTAAATACGAAAGACAAAAGGGGGGGGGAGACAAAAATAAAAAAAATAAAAAAAATAAAAAAAATAAAAAAAATAAAGTATTTAAAAATGAAATGGGATAAGAGAGTAAAGGAGAGAAGGGGGAAAGGGAGAAGAAAAACTAAGATATTAAGCGGTAAGTCATCATACAGGTTGAACAAGAGACTTTTAACATTGATTTAAGGGATGATAGTGAGGGGGATTCTGGAGTTCCAGAGGGCAGTTGATTCCCATAGACTAGGGCCTTGCGATATTTTTATAAATGATGCATGAATACCTTAAAAATTAGCGTTTGGAATTAATTACAAACTTCCTGAAAATCGAAAAAATTATTTTTCCCCCCTAAATTTTTTTCTTGCGCCCCCCCAGTTTGCCCCCCCCCCCCCGGACCGAAAGAAAAAATGAAGGATTTTGGTGAAATTCGGCGATTTGGGCCAAAATTGGTTTAAAATTTCCATATTTTGCCCCCCCCCCCCCGATTTCACTTTTCCCCCCAAGATTTCACTTTGCCCCCCAGAAAAGAGTCTGGCGCTGCCACTGAGGGGAAAGGCGAATTGCGAAAGAAGGCAACATTTGTGGCTTGGACCAATTGTTGATTTTTTTATTTTCTGATTTAGCAAACCACTGATAGTGCCATAAGACTAGCGGTACTTTATCATTGCATAACATGAATATCAGGTCTTACAGATGGATGGTCTACTAATTATGCAATTTCTTTTTCCTTGATTGAATAACCTTGATCCCAGACCCCATATGTAATGTTGCATACCATTTCAATCCATTTTGAACAAGAGCTAAAAATGATGTCCTAAGTTCATAGAAAATCTGTAAATTAATATTGGTCAACCAAAAATGGGGCACATTTTTGCTCATAATATCCAAAAAATGCCTTTTAGTGCTAGAGTTACAAGGAAATGAGAAGAATGATATCTCTTTTTTCAGCACCAACAATTTGACTACTTCAGTAAAATTCAAGGGGGGGGGGTGGTTCTGGGGACAAGGTTATTAGCAATAAGGTTGTGGACCTTAACTACTTTGTAAACAGTATGTCTTGAATCCCTTAATTTTTCACCAAATTAAAACAATACACTCACACCTGTTCAAAATTCATAAACAATGGTCAACTGTGATGGTGTAGGACTGAGCTACAATCTCGGCCAACATTGTTGGAACATTATTTGTCTTACTATAAACTGATCCCCTTCTCCATGATCAAGTTGAAACATGTCATTATTCATGAGCTCTTAGCCATCCAACTTTGATTGGTGGGGAAGGGGAGGGGTCAAGTGTTAGGGTTTGTTCAAGGTCCACTAAAAGTTATATTTGCAGTGCGATCTCTATGGTCCATTTAGGCCTCATTGCATTAGAATTACCCCTGGGGTTCCACTACTTTTGGCGGGAGTGTAGCCTCTGTTTGTAAATTAAAAGCTAAACATGTGCAGAGTGAACAAAAGAACATAACCGGGATTTACAAGGTGCAAAGAGAGATGTGCGGGCATCCAGATATTGTGCATATATAGTTGATTCATATAGAAACTTCCTTTTTGATCCCATAGATTCTTTGCATTGTATTTGGCTACAGAATGCTGGAACTTGCAAAACAAAAGGCAATTTTGATTTGCTCAATTTAAATATAAAAACATAGGCTAATTTAGGTACTTGTTCTAGAGTAAATTTAGAAATTTCACAATTTGTGTACCAATACATTATTCTCAGCTTTATCCTTTCACATGTGGGATATTTTTGGTAGAAAGCTTTACATTAGCGAAGAAATCAGAATTTTCATATTTTCCTGTTTTCATATTTTCAGGACACCTGTTAAGTGAAATCTCTTGTTGCACCTTTAATGGAGTTTGGAAATGCCAATTGTTTTCATAGAATATACCTGTCAAGCAACAACCATAATAAAATGCAAAAATGTTATTTACAACAGTTTCAATGCAGAGGATATGTCCCCCATCCTATCTTCCATCTGTCCAAGCCAAATTGACTCACTGGAAACAGGTTTGGCCATATTGTTTACAAAAGAGAAGAAATGCATTTATTTAATTTCAAAGCAAAAATGTCTTTCATCCCCACAATTTGTACTAAGAGCAGAGCAAGGTCAAGTTTGTGTATATGATTAGTTGACTCTATTAATGGCCTGATCACTAATAGCCTTGTCCCAAGAACCACAGATTTTACCAAAAGTGGTCAATATTTTAGTGTTGGAAGAAAGATACTATTTTTCTCATTTACCATGTGAAGGACTTCGATTTGAGCTTAGTTATTTCACACAATGATTAGTATATGGACAAGCATTATGTAGACCTATATGCAAAAAAACATGATTTGTTTTAAAATTGAGTGTGCCCTCATCGGGAAATCTCTGAGTCAGCCTTTAAGTTTACACAATACTCTTATCTCGTTAGTGCTTAACACATTTCTGACTCTCACGTCAAAACAGATTGAAAGATTAACTTTACAGATGGGGTATTGAGGTGAAAGTCATCCAATCAAGATGAAAACTGTATAAAATTAAAATGCATCATCCACCTTTAAATTGTAATTTAAATGGATAATACACTTGTAAAGAAAATGAAATTTAAAGCGACACTGGCACATTTTCACAAAATATGAAATTTCTTCAATTTGCTCTCAAATGATAGTCTAGGCCATTGGAAGAACAGAGATATATTTTACACATAAAAATAACATACCCCAAAACAGATAGGGACATTGATATGAGGATAAAGACATCCAGGTAATTTGTAGGCCAACTTTTAAGTTTTCCATCACTTTAATCAACAAATGTGTGTATTACATGAATGTTTTTGACTCGTACTCACTGATATTAAAACCACAAAGGTTATAGACCGATCAAACAGTGTGCATAGCGTGGGAAACATGCATACGGCGTGCGTGTTCTTGTGTTAAACGCCATTTTCGTCGTCTGCTGAATTTAACGTCGCCGGCGACGCTAAATTATAAAATCGTTCTGTTTACCCATAAGGAAGCTGAATTGGTCTTAATCATTTCGGGTGAGGGCTTTTGTATATAAAAGCCTTACAACCATGCAAAAATATCGATTTTGAAAAATCTTGAGGGCACACTTTTTTTCAAATGTGCCAGTGTCTCTTTAACTCAAGAGGACAAAAGTTGGTAATGTTAATCAAATACAGCACTTAAATTATCTCCAATTGAAATGATAAAAGAAAAATAAAATAAAATGAAGTGATGATTAAATTATTTAAAAACATGCATATGAAAAACATGCATATGAAAAACATGCATAGGAAAATCCAGACCTATCAAATATCATATACCAGTACTGGTGTGTTTATTTTTTTTTAATTGGATAATAAAAACATTCTCAGAGAGTGGAAGAAAGATCTTGAAGCCCTGGTGTTCCCCAGAAACCGTGAATAGCGCGGTGACCTTGAAGCCATTAGCATTCAAGTCATGAATTGTGCGACCTTGAAGTTAACCTAATAATTGTGCTGTTTTCTGGCTGGGGTGGTGAGTTGCCTCTGTACACATCTAATGCACTTGGCCAATTCATGTATAGCCATGTGTGTATAGGCATCTTGCCGGATTAAGAGACCTTTTTTTAGTAAAAGAATGAATTTTACCAAAATTTGTTTTTTTGTTTCTAGATCTTTTCTTCCCTGTCCCCCCCAAACTATGTCAAAGCTGACAGGCAATTATTATTAAGCCATGCCTCAGTGCAAAAATATAACTAATGGTTAAGCAGGATATGATCAATTGCCGAAGAGCAAACTGACCCATGCGAACCAGGTCTGTCTCTCTCTTGCAGTTAGTGAAATGACTGCTTAGTGCAGTGCAGTCGAGTAGGGCATTTATTCTTTTTTCGGGCTATTTTTTTTTTCTTTTTTCTGAAATAAGCCAGTAAAACAAATTTAATGTTTAGCTTCCCCTCCTCCTGCCTTTTTGAGTTGCTTCGCTTTTTTTATTTTTTTAATTATTCCAGTCGTACACTTTAGCAACCGTACTGTGACAGACAGGACTGTATACAGCCCAATAATTTTAGAAAGGCAGGGGCACCCCTTGGAAGGAATGTATATTGCCCTTGAAATATGCAACGCATTCCCCTATTGTGGGTATCCCCTCATTCAGTACAAAGAACCCTATTGGGACGTGCCTCAACATGGGTGCAATCAGCATCCTGGTATAATCAAGACCTTGAGTAAAAAAAAACTGCAAAAATTGGTATATGAAGGGGATGGTATATGGTGGCAATTTATTTTGTATGTAACCTAAACCATCACTTTTGTGGGAAATTTATTTTGACTTTAAAAGTGATAAGGTGAAGAAAAAATGCAGATTTTTTTTTTTACAATTTTGGAAAATCTTTTTGTTTTCCAAAAAGCAGTGTCATAACTTGCGGGGTGGCGTGTGCAGGGTTTTGGGGGGCGGGGGTGACTAAATTTTGTGGGTTGGGGGGGGATTATTTGCGGGGTGACGTTTTGCGGGGTGACTTTTTGCGGTGCCTTTTGCAGGTGTACGATTTGCGGGGTGATTTTTGCGGGTGGATTTTTTTTTGGTGGTGACTAATTTGCGGGGTGACTTTTGCGGGGTACTTTTTGCGGGGTGACTTTGCGTGGTGATTTTTTTTTGGCAGGGTGATATTTTTTGTATTTTTTTTATATGGAGAATTGGTAAGACTTGTCCTTGTCCTGGCACGGGTACTGACATTTCTTTCCACTTTTTTTGCAGAAATTAATGATCTCTTTTGACTGGAATTTATCTGATTGGCCTATTTTTTGAATTATGTGTGCTAGTGATTTTGAATGTTTATTTAAGGTATTGCGATTATGTAGATCCCTTTTAATGTTCGTGCTTCCTTGATACATGGACTTGTCAATAAGTTAGATGTACGTTGTTTACTAAGTCTATATTTGATTTTATCTTTTGTGGCTTGTATAATTTTGTATGTGTGCTTCTTTTTGACATAACTGTTTGTTTGGTTTTTTAAATGCTCAATAAATTGGCCAATTGGTCAAGCTAATCTGTCCATCTGTCTCAGAAGTCCCCTACAAAGAAGGGTAAACTTGTCCTCAAACTAGTCCCACAAAAGTTACGTGCGAGGCAGAAGCACACACACACACTAACGAACCAACCCACTTCCACTCCAGCAAACGGGAGGGAGGATTTTATGTGCGAAGATGTCCTACCACCCTAAACCCCCATCTGTAAAAGTTTCGTGCCGATATCTCAATCCGTTTTGATGTGAGAGCTAAATCATGATTTTGTAACCCCATGCATAGAGTACTGTGTAAATTAATATTGTCACCAAATCAGCAATTTTCGCTCATAAATTCCAAACCAAACATCCTTTGCTTCTAATGATGTTCACCCGTGTAAAATGAGAAATAATAGTACTTTCTTTTCTTCTGATACCAAATGTTTGACCACTTCCGGTAAATCTGGGGCTTCTGTGTGACGAGGCTATTGGCGATTGGGCCATGGCCTGTTATCTGTATGCATTTCTAGCACAATGGTGCTAAAAATATATTAAAAAATCTGTTGAACAGAAAAACTTACAGCTAGTCTATAAACGTTGGTTGATGACTGGTTCAGACTTATAATTCAACTCCTCCTCAATAAGAAATTCAATAAGTAAGAGTCCCTGTATCTTTAAGGACAAAAATTTAAGTTCAAGTTCAATTAAGCAACCTTCATGAACGATATTGAGTAGGGTAGATGGTAATAAGAATACAACTCTAGTTATGTTCATATCAAAATACAAAAACAGCACCGCGCAAAAAATCACCACCCCACAAAAACGACGGTAAAAAAAAATCACAACCGCAAAGTCCCCCGCAAAAAATCACCCGCAAAAAAAAATCAAATCACCCCTACAAAAAATGCACCCCTCCAAAAATCACCCCCCAAAAAAAATCACCGACCGCAAAAAAACCACCACCGCAATATCACCCCCGCACCCCGCAAATATTCAACCCCGCAAATTAGTCACCCCGCACAAAAATGCACACACCCCAAAAGACACTAGAGTGCCTGGCCTACCTGAAAAAGGTCACGATCTATCCCAGGAACATCCCCCCCCCCCCAACCTCGGTCCCCAGACCATTTGTGATAAAATTATACTCTGGAGGATGTTTCAAATGCATGAATAAAACTATCCGTTAAAAAGTTTACAAGGGGCATTTTTTTTAATTCTCATCTATGATTATTTATTTGAAAAAAAAAGTACATCAGTATAAAAATCAATAGCACATGAGGCAGGAAGTTCATGATCACAAATACCTTTTTTGTGAGGACTCCCTTCATGACAACTTAAAGTGCAGGAGGAGATTTTGGGAGATTACGAATATCGCTCAATTTGCACTGGATGGTTGAGAATAGTTATAGAAAAAACTAAATCATCATCTTATTACATACAAGGCTATTCGGTCGGGCTTTAGTTACTTCAGGTGTGATCTAATACATTGATAAGCATTACACATGCAAAAAAACCAGGGTTCAAAAAAATAATGGGGGGGGGGGCACTTTCAGGAAATTTCCTTGTTTCTCTTGCTTTTGAACAAACAAAAGTTGGTATCCTTGGAAATTACTCTGAAGTGAGATTTAGAAAGTTGAACCACGACCCTTTTGTGAATTTCTAACAAAATTGTGAGCTTTCGCAAAGCATTTCCATGCACAAATTTTTAACAAAAATCCAATAAAAATAAATGTGACAGTTTCTTGAACCTGACTCGACTTGGGTTTTGTAATAGGAGAAAACAGAAAACTTCAAACTGTTGTTTTGATAAACTTCTTGGTTGTTTATAAAGGGGACCATGCCATACAGCTGATCTTTTCAACACAACAATGTATAGGCGGCAACAATTCTTGCTCAGAAGAGTTTCATGTTTGTTAGCTAAGGAGAAAATTCCCACGTTACTTTCGGTATAATAATAAGGCCTACAAAAGCTTATAGTTGCTTGCAAGGATTTATACTATATAGTAGGGTATTTAAGCAGTAATAATTTTTAACATTTTACAGTTTGAACATTTTTGTTTGTTTGTTTCATTTGTGTTTCAAACAACACACATTAACCTAATGGTGAAAATATTTTGTGGCCTTTAATTTGTGGGTCTAAATTAACATGCAAAAGTGCAAAAATAAAGACACTGCAGAAATGTTTGGCTATGCAGTACATAAAAGATTACTCTTACAAACAGAATTTCTAGTGTATGCTCCCCAAAAAAATACATGTAAAATGTCAGATGATATTTGTTACTGTGAAAATTATTTCAGCACATGTTTGAAAACCCTTGGGTGTTCTCAAAGAGTAGACATTTCCAAGTCTAATATTAATGCAATGCTGTTGTCAAGACTATTTTTAGTGTAGGTTGTTCACTTTTTAGACAAATTCAATAATTTTAGTTTTTTTGGGAAGAATTTCTTTAAAAATACAACTTTCGAAGAAAATGCTTTCAAGTTAAAGAGATGCTTTATAATGTAGGCTCTAATCTTTCACAGACTACAGGGGTGGATCCAGGATTTGAAAAACGTCAAAATTACCGGGGGGCTGAAAGGCTAAACTTGTCCAAAATGGGCTGATTTTGCAGAATTACTGGGAGGCGCGCGCCCCCTCCTCCCCCTCCCTAGATCCGTGCCTGGACTACATATTATTATATGTCTTTTGCAGGGTTGATATAAGTCTTTACACCCTATAGAGGGCCATAGTGAGGCAATCAGGTGGAGCAGAATTCCCAAGTCCTCCCAGTGACACCCTCCAAGTGCTAAAAGGGACCAAATGGGCATGAAGCCTGCAAAAATTAGCCCTATTCACAATAATTTGACCCAAATTTAGGCCAAAGCTGGTCACCAAAATACAAATGTTATTCCATTTTACCCCAATATTTCTAGCCAGGGGGAGCAATAAGGAAAAAAACAAAAATGCAAATTTGTCACCCAAAAACCCCTATATTGGGGGCAACTTGGCCGTCTCTCACCCATTGACCCCTATTTTTAGTATAATGTCACTGAATGCCCCTGGGTTTGTATCAAGTCTGATTCATTCTCAAATCCCTCAAAAACTTCATTTGTTCACATTTTTATCTTGGAAACATGAACATTATTATCCATTTCATTTATCGTTATATTCTGATGAGTATATAGGATTATTATTTATATTTTACCCATTGAATGACCTAGTGTTTAATCCTATTATGTTATTACTATAATTATTTTCCTATTTGTGCAATTTTTGGTATCCACCAAATCAGTACATTACCATTCAACCTAAGGTTAAACATGGTGTAGGGGATATGATAAAAGCAAAATGTTAGATTCTGTTTGTATTCTATAACAATTATTGGGGCATGTTTTATAAAACATAACATTTCTTTTCTTTTTTTTCAGAGGGAGAACTTGAAGTCAGGAAAGGCTGGTAAGTCGCTGGGCAAGATGGGAGGCTGGCAAAGTCTTGGTGAACTCGCCACTTTTGTTACAATGTACTCGCGCACGGCCACTGTTACTGGTAAGGAATCTCTTATGAAACTTAAAGGTATTACTTCTTAAAAACATACCTTACACTCAGTACATCCTTGTACTAATGCACTACACAATGAAAATGGCATGTACACCTGGTACACTACACTAGTTACACGACATGATGAGATAACATGTCACTTGCTCCGACTTGCTCCAAATTGACAGATCTGGTTAATGCTAAAGTGCTGTGCATTCTGCCATATATTGGTATTAAAAAGTAGGCCCTAACTGTCCTATTTCGCATTCAGGGCCTCATATAACACACACCCATTCACTCCAACTTCATGAAACATACCATGCATGCACTGCAATGTGGCAGCCCAGAGGGGAGTGCAAGGTGGTTCACCCTGAAATTTAACCAATCATGCAAATCCACTCACTTTGGCTGAATTTGCCCTTGTGCGCCTCTTATTGCCACTCTGTATCCGTTCCCTGGCAGTGCTGAGGGTGTAGAGATTAATACATTTCTGAACACCAATTTTGCAATGCTTTTTTGTAAAATCTCTAATCTCCTAATGCACATTTTTTCAAATTCTCTAAAATGCATGTACAAAATTTTCAAAGTACAAAATGTTCAATTTCTAAACAGTCGTCTAATTACTGTCTTCCATCTTTCAATCAAGTTTTTATTTGAATTTTCAGTGTAAAACTTCACAATGCAGGTAAAGGCACTATCCAGGATTTGCAAAATCAGAAATTAAAAAAAAAAACACACAAACACAACACCACCCCCCATTTTTTTACATGTCTGTAACCAAGTAGGTATCCTAACATTAACCTACAAGTAATGAGATCAAAAGACAAGATTTTTTTCACCATGGCAATATCGATATTATGATATTAAGGTAGATTTTGGTAAGTTCTTTTTGCAACTAGTTTTCAATGGAGAGGAAATAACTTATAAGAATGTCTACAGACTCGTCTGTCACTTTTAAGCTATTCCGGTAATTCAACATTTTGACTCGTTCAGGTGGAACACTGAATGTTACATACCAAAACACGCCCACATGACACAATCTGTGACATCACACAACCGACCAGTACATGCACCACTGCACAACACAACATAACACACAAACACAACCCCCGAACGAAAAAAAACTCGCACCAGCCACAAAGTGGTATGGTAACATGTAACCAAATTTGAAATGTAATTGTAATATAAATATGTAAAGGGCTGTATACGACTTCACTCAATTAATATTATTAGGATGAGAGCATCAAGTATTGATCAGTGATAACTTTTATGACCCTGAATATATACCATTTACAATATCCAAAACCATATTTAGTAATTGCTAGATTCATACTCAGGTTGTTTAAAATCAGATCCATTTGCCCTCAAGTTCAAGTCTTGTCCCAAATTACATAGTCTGTATTAAAAGTGCTTTGTCACAGGACTCGGAGATAGTTTGACACCAAATCTTAGCTTTCTATTGGCTGGGTGTGGCAGGGGGCATCACAACAAATCAACAAAATAATTATTTAGAGCATGTTATATAATATACCGTGGTGGATGGTTTTGAAAATGTGAGAGAATAAAATATGGTCCGGGAATGGGGTTGGGGGGTTTGGGGTGGAAAAGTCCTTTAAAGGGATAAGCAGTGATTTCCTACCTAAACATTAAAAAAAAAATAAAGACATGCATTTGTGTAGTTTTGTTTACTGGCATGGATATGCTAACATAACCTGAACCGTGGTTGACTATTTCTTAAAGAAGCCATTGCTATCAAATGCAAAAACAGGTAGGTTATTTATCTGATTATGACATTTCTATGGCGTAACACATAAAAATTCCGACTTACTTAAGATCTAAAATCTTTTCAAATGAACCTAGATTTAAAGCATGATATTGTGTACCAATGAAGTACAGTTTGACCTCAAACCCCAACACTAATTATTTTTGTTTACTCTACTGGGGGTGCACAGTTCAGCCCTGTTTAGTAGATTTTACAGATCCCACCAATGCATGTAATTTCCAGGTGACGGTTAAGAATGATTCTCAAATAAATTCATTTTTTTTAATGATTTTCCCAAGTTAATGGAATTGTACCACATTTATCCCTGATGTATTAACTTAATATAATAAGTCTTATTTTAATCCTCTCACATTAGTGCTGCTTATTCCTAAGTTTAATGTAGGCCAAACAATTTTAAGGATATTTTAATGGGTGGAATCAAAAAATGCTTTCACATTTAGTACAGGTTGGAACTGTATTTTTGTGAAAATTTCATGTAAAAATCTTGCAACCAGGGTTTTTCAAATCAAAATGTTGAGATTCCAAAATCATGGGTGTCATTTTTTAAAATGTGTTCTTGGATGTATGTAGGGGGCAAGGTTATACAGGGGTCAAAAATAATAAAAGGGGCAAAATGTATCCCATCATGTTCAGTACCTTTCAAGGAGTTGACAGAAAGTAAAGTTTGCCCTACCTGAGTTTTATAGTACAAGAGTTACAAGGCAAAACTTTTCTGTGGGTTTTCAAAGGGCACACGGGGGTAAAATTTCAATCATCGTTTGTTTTAAAAAGGGTGCCAATTTTTCGTCTTACTGTCCAGAAGCCGAACAAATATAAAGGTCGCATTGTCAAGACGTTTTGATGATAATTAAGAGGACAAATATGGCCGTGGTCACAGGGTCTATGTGAGACCACTAGTCATATCGTATAAAAGTCATCATTTAAGGTTTAAAAAACAAAATCTATATACATTTTCTGATTAAGTATGACCCAGATGAACGATTAAAACCAGTTTTCAACAAATCGGACATTCTTTAAAAATGACCTGGAACTAAAATAATAGGTGTAAATAGACCAGAAACCTTAAGAGCAACCGAACAGCTAGGTTATAAATTTGGCAACAAATAAAGATTTTTTATTGTTTACCCCGTACAACTTTTTTCCCTTATAAAAACACCAAAGAATACATTAAAAAAAGGACGGCCCATGATGTGCAGATTCTCCATGAAATTCTGTATTGGAAAACATTGGTGTCAAAATTGGATATGAAAAAACTAAACCAAAAAATAATTACATTTCCCATGATGTGCATTTTGCATTACCTCTGTATTGCAGATTTGAATTAATGAACTCTGCCATTCAGATATCAGGATAAACTGTAAATCATGCTTCTGAACAGACTGCTGTGAAATTTTGTTTCAAAATTGGACCCACCTAATTAAGATTGCTTAGAGAAAATAAAAATAACACATATCTCCCTCTGACTTAATTGACCCCCCCCCCCTTCCCCCCCCCCCCCCCTCCCCCCCCCCCCACCCCCCTCAACCCCCCCCCCCCGATAAGGCCTATAGAGGGTATGGCCAATACAATTGACTCCACCCTCCCCAACAGGCATATAAATTAAAGGACAGACACCAGACTAGAAAAATAATTCCACGGTTAGCAGATTTAAAGTACTCTAATGTAAGAAACAGGTTTTTTGCCATTTCTTTACTTTGGAATGGCAACTTGTCCCCCAATATTAAAAAAAAAAAGTCCACAGAATTTCCAAAAATTCTCTTCAAATTTCAAACAAAAAATTTCCCAGAAGGAAGAAGGAGACTCTCCATGAGGTAGCCCATGTTTTTCTGAGCATGCAGTACAATCTATTATGTAAGACATTTGTTCAGATCATGGCATTGCATTAAAGATAATACCAAATCTGGAATACAAAACAAACCCTATACCGCCATTTATAGTTAGTATTTGGTTAAGAGAGTAGTGGATTCAACAGTAATGCCGTAATCAAGTTGTAAAAACACTCAGAAATAACCATTCTAAACAATAACAACAGACCAACATCTCACTATTCACACCCTCAGTAGTACCCATTTGACTCCACTATCACTCATGCCCCCTCAAACTATTTCTCCCACTACCAAACGCTACCTTCAACCACCACACATCACTCTGATACCCCAAACATTCAACATCTTCTAAACTTCCCCACCCCCTCCCACAATTAATCAATAACTAAAACCACTCAAAACAACAACTATACAATCCATCCCCAAACGCACCCTCCCTTAAACCTACTTCGATCCATTTACACAAAAAAAACTCGGTTCCCAATTCAGCAACCAGTTAGCGCTCATCCTAATATTCACACCCCACACCCCCAAGTCATACATACAAACCCAACACATTCGACCAACCACACAACCCCAATCCGCCTCGAAACCTCAAAACTCAAACAAACACCAACATAAATACATCACCTTATCAACCTAATACCCCACAAACCAATTACCACCCACAACTCACCTACAAACGCTGAAACCCGTAATAAAGCCAACCTTCACACAAAGAACCATTACTACAATTACACAAAAACCTTAGCACAATCACAAACATATTTAAAAAAAAAACAAATCCGACCAACCAAAAACATCACCCAACATAAAAACAAAAAACCGTAGGCCAAAACCCCTTGAAATGAGGACATGAGCATTAGAATGCATTCAACTGTAAGGATAGAATAACGGGAAAATGTATGCCTTGCCTTATTGTGCACAATTATGGAATTGTAACAAAACAAACACGCTCTTATTGACAAGGTTGATCTTGGTTAATCTAAGAATTCATGCTTTGATGTTCGAAATTGATATTTTGAGACATATCCACTTTAGCCAAAACAACTTAACTAAAAAATTTGCTTAAGTTTTCGATATTTGAATAGATAACTATTTTCCAAAAGCCACCCATAGAATGACTCTAGTAGCATATGCAAGGCAAAAACCATTTTAGCAATGGATAAAAACCCTAATAAGAGGACCCATCTGAGACTTAGCTGTATCACCACCCCCTAACTGTTTCCAAGCAGAGTGTTGACAATCCAAAGAAAAGTGAGAAAAGTGTTTTTATCAGCCGGCTGAGTTAGAGGGAAATGTTGTCATGGTGTATGTTTCCCCTCGGTCTGTCATTACCATCATTCTGAAATTCAATTGGTTCTCAAAACAACCTGTCTGATTTAATTTGAACCCAAAACTTGGGCTTCTTCAACTGAAGTTAGTTCACCGTTCCATAGGTCAAAGGCCATTTTGGAAGAACAGGTAAATTCAGTCTCGGTAACACTGTAGGGGTGCATAAAGGGAGAGAACTTGATGCAGTGATTGCAAGGAATTAGTGGTGAATTAGTAAATTCTCATTATACATTGTGAGTGGCAATGCAGGGAGGGGTTGAGGCTAGTCATTAGAGGTCAAATAATATATCTTTTAAGAGGTATATTCAGCATCATTCAAAAAAATTAAATTATCCTACAGGTAGTTATTAAAAGGGCGATATGACCCGATTTAAGTCTATAAATGTTTCATCTTAGAATGCTTTGTCACCAAAACCCCATCTGCAGGCTTTACACCCAAACCTAATCTGCAAGTTTCGCGATGAGATTAACCCTGTTTGAAGTGAGAGCTGAAGACGTGATTTGTAAAGCACCCACAAGAGTGTTGAAATTACTATTGGTCAACCAAATGGGGGTATTTTCGCTCATAACATCCAAAACAACATCTTTTAGCCCTAAGATTTCACAGGGTTAATGAGGAAAAAATAGTAGCTTCTTGTTTTCCTGATACCAAAATTTTGACCACTCCAGTAAAATCTTGGGGTCCCTGTGGGGACAAGGCTATTAGCGAATCGGACCAGGACCTTTAATATTTATATTTTGTAAATTATTTTAACTGGCACCTGGATGGTATGAAATGACATATGTTTCTTCATGATTAAAATTACCACTGTTGTTATTTTTAGGATAAGCATTCTTTTATGTCTTAAAGAGATACAAGGACATTTTCCAGAAAAATGTGCCTCTAATTTTGGTGAAACTTGTTTGTGCCATAGGCCCGATTTAGACTGATATAACGAATGGGCTAAATAACACCTGATGGAGAATAAGCCCCAAAACAATTGTCTTTAAGTATTAAAAGATTGGAATCAGTTATTTTCGTCCTGCAAGAAAGGAAATCATTATGTCCCTTTAATGTATCATAATGGAATCATTAAGCTGTGAATCATGTCATTTTCATTTCAGTGGAGTAGCCGTTTAATGATTTGATAATTGTGTTTGTCTGATCATGTATTTTGTTTATAGCTCTCTGTTTAAGGATGTAGTGTTATAGGTGTTGTGCTGAGATGCTGGGGTATATGTAAAAGTTCAATGAAATAGTCAATTTGATGAAATATAAAGGAGAATGGATGGGTATAATTAGATTGTAGTTTCAAAAGACCACTTGAGGTCATTAGGAGTCAATTAACATTTAAACATGGAGAGATCATTTCCATGAAACATGAATAACTTTTTAGATTAATGAAGGAAACCTATGTTTTCAATTAAGGTGAGGATTTTTTTTCTTCCACAAAGCAAAAAAATAATTTAAACAATTCAGGCTGTTCAAGTACCAGGCTTAAACAACTGCTTAAAATCTGGGTTCTTCAACCAGCTGTCATAGCTCGAAAAAGTGGGGAATTTAGGAAGCTCCTTCCCAGGAAAGTTGGCCATTTGGAGGGAAACATAGCCATTTGGAGGGAAATTTATACATAAGATATAGTGGGAAAACTGTGAGAAATGCGACTATCTTCCCGGGAAATTTACATTTTTTCAAACCCTGCCAGCTATTTAAGCCTAGTACTTAAAGCGGCACTGGCACATTTTCACAAAATATGAAATTTCTTCAATTTGCTCTCAAATGATAGTCTAGGCCATTGGAAGAACAGAGATATATTTTACACATAAAAATAACATACCCCAAAACAGATAGGGACATTGATATGAGGATAAAGACATCCAGGTAATTTGTAGGCCAACTTTTACATTTTCCATAACTTTAATCAACAAATGTGTATATTACATGAATATTTTTGACTCGTACTCACTGATATTAAAACCACAAAGGTTACAGACCGATCGAACAGTGTGCATAGCATGGGAAACATGCATACGGCGTGCGTGTTCTTGTGTTAAACACCATTTTCGTCGTCTGCTGAATTTAACGTCGCCGGCGACGTTAAATTATAAAATCGTTCTGTTTACTCATAAGGAAGCTGATTTGGTCTTAATCATTTCGGGTGAGGCCTTTTGTATATAAAAGCCTTACAACCATGCAAAAATATCGATTTTGAAAAATCTTGAGGGCGCACTATTTTCAAATGTGCCAGTGTCTCTTTAAACAACCTGGATTGTTTAAAATATATATTACTCTGCAGGTTACAGGTCCATTCCATTGGATAACTCACTTGAAGGAAATGGTTTACTTTTCATGGATTTTCATGAAATTTATTTTGTTTTGCCTTGTGAGGGAGAATGCCAGGTCTATATTATTAAGGTTGAGGTCAAAGGTTACTTGAGGTCACAATGTATTGTCCAATAGACAGCAAAGCCTGTGCAGAAAAAAATGTCCTTTTCCTACGTGGAGTATGTAACCCCTTTTTATCGTATGGGGATACATTTGTTTTAGGCATGGGGAATGAAAGTTATATGAATTGAGGGTGGGGGCTGGGGTGGGTGGGGGTCAAAGATAAGATGAGTTTACTCTAATTAATTAGAGGTGAAAAAATATTATTTGGAGTCATCTTAGAATCCTTCACTGATACAGTCAACCAGCAAGTTTTTACAGTAGGGGAATTGGAGACCTGTTAGAGAATATCATAATCCAAGTACTAATAGGTTGAGTGCTTAATTGACAGCTGCCTAGTAGAAACAAAGGATTCTGAAGATTAGCTAGTAGCAATGGAATAAATTGTAAAGGGAAATGATCCAATGTAATTACAATTTAAAAAATTAACATGTATGAAAGGGAAATGTGCATGTTTCAGAGATACTTGGTTTATACCCAAGGGGAATTCATACCCTTGGGCATGATCAAGCAATTATAATTTAAAAGCTTTATTAAATCAAAAGCTATATGCACTGATAATATTGAAGCAATTGTAAATCCAAATTACCCAAATTGGTTTGGTTTTGGAAAGTAACATTACAAACTAGCGAGACTAAATAAATCTAATCTAAGATGCTCCTGTATTTGTCTGGCAAAAAGTGCTTTCAGTGATGGGGAATGTACAATTACAAGAATTACATAAAAAGATTCTGTATATTTGTGGTAAATGATGTAGCATGTATCATTTTATGTGCTTTATTCAATCAAACATGAAAAGTAGCAATTATGGCAGGAAGTCATTCCAAATTCAGCAGATATAATACATTCAATTATATATTAGCAATTCCAACATTAAAGAATAATTTTTTACAACCTTATTCTTAAAATAAATTTCAGGCCTGTGAGAGTTAAGCTTTTTGGCTGATTTCAGCTTTTCAATGCTTTCAAAAAAGTCAAAATTTTAGCTTTTTCTTTCATTTCAGCCTGTTTTGACCTTTGTACCCAGTTTTACACTGTAATAAAACCACACTCACAGGTCTGAAATTTAAAAAACAAATGCCCAACTTAAAAGCAAATCTGTCAAAATTAAAGGCACTATCAGTGATTTGCTAAATCAGGAAATCGAAAAAATTCTCAAATCAGATTTTTGCATGTTTGTAACAAGTACAGGTATCGCAACAAACCCTGCAAATGATAGGACCAGAAGCAACCTAATAAGGACAAAATTGGAAATTTTAGTAATACTCTCCATACGGACACTTAGTACAATATGTAATTGAATGGAGATTCATATTTTTGAACACTGCCGTTTTCCCTTTCTGTCAATTCTTCAGGTGGCAAAAAGAACTTATGAGAATTCTACAGACTTATCCTTCACCTTTTTAGCTATTCCCGGAAATTTAAAACAGATTAACTCTTTCGGATAAATCACTGATAGTGTCTTTAATGTTTTCAGGTGAAATAGGAGCATTAGTGCTACTCGTTTTCTTTAAATAGGTGAATAAAATGAACTAAAAACCACCAGAGTTCAACCGCTGGAAATTATCTTCTACACTTTAAATTAATATACAATTGTAATGACAAGGACTTTCCAGGTAATAAATCTCTGTTTCGCATTGCTTTTCTGTCAAGAATTGCCATTGAAAACAGCTGCTATTCTTGGTTATCTGAGTATGAAATGATTTTGTGATAGAGAGACAAGTGCTCAAGTACATGCAATGTTTCGATTATTATGGCATAAAAAAATAAAGTACTGATTATAAAAGTCTTTTTTCCCTGCATTTGTCTGATTCTAAATGGTAACAAAGATATGTTCATGAAGATGCTAATGCAGATGACGAGAAATCTAAGATTGTTAAAAAAATTCAGATTAGAGTAAAGTAAACTGTATATAATGCTTATCTTTGCAGCTGCACCAAGACAGAGATATGCGGCTATAGGACAGGAAGGTGTTCCAGATGATAATGATGAAAAAACTTCTAGCAAAGACACGAAGAACATCTCAAGTTCCTATTGAAAAGGTAATAGAAATCAAAATGTCGACATTCTGTCTCAGAATGTTGTCATTAGGCACTTTTGTTTTCATTGATAATAATTTCTATGGTTTCTATTGATTTTAATAGGCAAATGTCTTTCAATCTTATTCATGAAATAATGGTTCCTAGAGAATGCAAATGCATGCAGGGGAATGATGAAAAATCCTCAGGCATATTTTTAATAGGACGTGTGTATATTTAGTGTTGTGCACACATTGTGTGGGCTTGTGCATGTGTGTGTATATTTGACCTTTGTTGCGTCATTCAAACATTGCTTACATTTGGGATTAAACTTTTTGTGTAGCTGTAACTGAATGGATCAGGGTCATACTTGGTATGCTTTAAGTATTGGCAAAATTGGCTAAGTTGGGGTTCAGATTTAGAGATTAAATTCATTTAGGGCAACTTAGATTCCTAAATGCACTACAGTTATATGCTTTTAGTTTAGATTTTTTTTTAGCTTTTTATGTAGCAACAAGTCCGGTTTATACATTAGTTTTGTTGTATATACAACTGTGGATGTCAAAAGGTCATGTAGCCTCTGGTTACGCAAGTGAGCATGTGGAGCAATCCCGATCCTGACACTGTTAGATGACTCATAGGTTATTGTTTCCAAGGTGATGTCCCATGCAGATTTGTGTTAATTTAATCAACAATTCAGTCTCAAAAGCACATCATCAGCATCGATTTGTCATATGCAGTACAGTGTTTTTGTAATTTACACCATGAAAAAGCAGTCTGATTAAATGTACCTTCCTGATTTTACAACAATTGTTAGCACACAATTACTTTACCATATCAGCACAGTGGTCGTTGACTGTCATGAGCAACCAAAATGAACATCAGATGTTGGAGAAACCATATCAAGCTAGAATTCATTAGTAGGAAGACAAACCACCCATGATACCTTAAATGTGTTTCTCCTTTTCCAGAAAAAAGGAGTAATAAAAGTAAGTCGAGTAAGTGTGGATAGGTTAAGTATCTAGCTTGACGTTTTGGTCAGGCGTTGATGTCAGGATTATTGGGGGGGGGGGGGTGCGGGACTTAGCAAAAGTGAACCTTTTTTGGTAAAATTGGATCTAACCCCTAAAATTGCCCTTTTTTTGTACTTTTGAACATCTCATCCTAAAAAGTCGACTGACTTGTCAACATTTTCTAATTTTTGACTTTTTATGCTAAAATTCAGCCAAAAGTGGACCTTTTTTCCCCTTTATGGAATTTGGGTGGGGGTGTGAAACGCACCCCCCACATCCCCCGCTACAGCCTGGTTTTGGTTGTCTTATTGTGATTTCAAGATTCAGGTGGGTGCACCAGCATTAGGCCCCATTAGTACATCTACTAAATCTTAATGATGTGAGTTGCACTGGCCAATAATATTGATCACTTTCTTCAGCAAGTCAACACAACCTAAGGCGCTCCATAGCGGTGCCCTGAGCACTTTGGTGGATTTATTGTGCATTAGAAGAATTCAATACAGTATTGTTATTTTTATTATTATTATGTCATTAGAAATATCATATTATTTTAATCTCATCTACAAAATATTTTGGCTGACCTCCTTTCCACAATGAAGGTGTAAGCTAAAACATGAGTTCTTTATGCCTACCGGAAATTATTTTAATCTAAAGACAATTATAGGCTATTGTGATACACAATTACAACTCGCATTGAAATGCTATGTCAGATTTAAATAAAATTTTTAAATTAAGGTATGACCTTAAATATGAAACACAGAAAAATGATGTTGTAATCAGGTGTGGCATCTTCAAGATCATTCAAAGCAATGATTAGAAGTTAATGACCGCTTATTGCTTGTTTAGAGCATATGAACTAAAAATCAATGTTTACAAGGTCAGTTCATGGCAATTAACTTGTCACGCATGCATTGATTTTTGTCAATGCTTTAAAAGTAGACACATCTGGGCATTAACCTGAACAATTATTTTTTTTTTGTTAAAAAAAATCGAATCAAATCAGCTTATTGAAATAAATGTTTAACTCAACGTTTTGCATGTAAGTTGCATGTACACAAGAATATATAACAACATGGTCAAATTAACCATGTGCACCACTATAGTACTGAGGGAGGGAGCAATGGGGTCATTGCCCCTGGGCCTGCAAGAATCCAGGGCCCAAAAAATTGAACTAAAAAAAATATCATGTACAACCATAAAAATATGGGTGCCCTGATATTGGACATGCATTACTTTGCATGATATTACCCAAATGGCCAACAGTGAGCATTGCATCCAAGATATCAAACTCAGTACTTTACTCTACCACTCAGATATCAGAAAAAAGCAGAAAACCTGCCCTGGCTCCTAGAAAATACACCGTGGAGCAGCATATTAACAAAATTTTAACATTAACCTCAAATGACCTCATATCCATTCCTCATTTATCTAAATGAGAATTGGGCAAACTGTGGGTAACAAGTGTATTATTGAAGCTATCTAATCCTATAATTATACAGATCCATAGACGCGTGCATTAGTCAGAAACCATAAGACCATCAAAGTGGCTGGGATGGGATCCCAGGGAGATGTGGCATCTTATACTGAGTGTTACATATATTATAACAGAGAATAGGATTCACATTATCACAACACTTGGATAACTACGTATGGCTTGAGAGCAATGGCAATTGATAGTATGCCTGTACTTGACTTGACCCTTTCAAATTCAAACTTGTTTTTGGAGGATATGAGTTTTGTTGAGGGCTATTTATAAGTGCATGTGCATTATTTAATGTTTTAAAATTGTTGTGTAGCCACCTTATAATAGATGTGATGAGTTCACTTGCATTAGTGCCCAACTCAGTTTTATCCTATTGTCCTGGTAAAGTTTTATTATGTAAAAAAAATGAAATAAGAGACTTGTAAGGTGTTTTATAGATTCTGTGTTGATTGGCCATTCACCCCCATGACAATAATGTTGATTCCATTTTCATTTATGGTTGATTAAACAATGCATTTGTTGCATGAAGGTTAAATTACAGCAAAGATACAAATTAAAAACAACCATATAAACATACAAAAAAAGAGAATGTGGCTACCACTAAAAACTTAAATTAGGGCTATGCAAAAAGAAGTATTAACTTTGTTGCATGCCGTAGAATCAACCAACTTTCATTGTATTACATTCAGTGATGGATAAGAAAACACACACGGTTTAAAAATGAACCTCATACCAAAATTACTAATGTATTCTCAACTTTGCCTTGGACAATCCAGTTCTCTTCAAACTCTGTAACAGTGCCAGTATGCCCAGTTTTCTCAATTGCTAACTCTATTGAACTGTGTCAAAAGGTTTGCATAGGCCTACAAAGCTTACTAATAATTACCTATACAGCATTTAATTAAAGTTGGTTAGCAATCAAATGAAATTCTCATCAAACTTTCAAATGGAATTAGCAGGCACAACAAAAAAGCATGTTAAATGTTACATATTTATAAACTAACTACAAAATTTGCTTAATTACATTATCTTGATGTCAAATTTAAAATAGCTCACAGAGCTACAGCACCATTGATGCTCTTGTTCAAAGCTAATTGCCTTAAGCTTTGCGAGTTATGAAAAGAGAGAAGTCAGGTTTACTTTGATTTAATGTGACATTACTGGGAAATTGAAATTGATTGATTCCGTGATATTATCAGCAGTTCATAGCTTTAATTGACAGTGGTGTTTGTCTTACGGGCAAGGCTTTTGATAGAAGTGGGATTTGTGTAGCTTTTTGGTGGTAGGAATTTGGAAGTCGCATTTCACTCCTCATTGGGGGCGAATTTAGTGGAGGTGATGCAGATGTCATAACATTGTAATTTATTACGTATAGTATTAGTGGGTTGAATTTTGTATGATGAAATGCCTGTAATGGGTTTCAAAGAGAGTTGCCGATGAGCAGAAGAAGAGGATGTGTTTACTTGTATGACATATGAGACCTAACACAAAGAATTCTTTTGAACAAAGGTCTTCATAATGAAATAATTTTGTCCTCGGTAGGTTTAATGGGGGCTTCTTTTTGCTGTCCCCAGAGTACTTACAAACGTCACTCAGAGGTCACGCCAACATGCGTTGTTTTCTTATACACGATAAGGCATGGAATTGCTGTGACCTCAAAAGCTGGTGGAAAACACTCTAGAAAATGTCCTGATTTGAGGGCCAAGAACTGAATTCCATTAAATAATGTATTTTATTGCTTAATGTCAACTACCTGTCTAATTTGGGTCAATATGAACGTGAAAGGGTGTTTGGGGGTTTAAATAACAATTAAAAGCGATGAATTTTAATTATGAAAAAGCATGGTGTCTGACGTTATAGAAATCCCAACAATTTTTTTAAAAAAAGCATCCCAAATCATTAATTGATTGTGTTCTACAAAAAAGTCTGTGTATGTATTGCTCATCTTTTTAGACAGCTAAGCCCTCATTTCAAATAAAATCTAAAGCATTGCATTTTCACTGACTTCAAACACGGAATTGGATCTCATATCTTATATCATGGTCCTGAATTTCATCGTTTTTGACTGCAGACTTGTGCAGGGAATGTGGACAATAGCAGTCGGTTGACCTATTGTAATTTGTGAGCCATTAAATGACCTTCATCCAACCATTTTCGCCTGTGAACATAGTCACTGTGTGACCTGTCCGACGAAAACCTGTACAAACAAAAGTCTTTTAAAAGACAACCATCGCTATCGATGATGTTAGTACTTAATATGTTAGGCGTAAATAATTGAGATCATAGGAAACCCTCTGGTATTAGAGAGATTGATATAACCACAGTATGTATTTCAGCATCAACCTTTAATTTGAAATACCACTGGTTTGGAAATGCCAGCCTTTATACAGCCATATCCGTTTCATAGGTGAGGTCCTCTGTTATGATTGTTGTGTAGATTTATCAATCAAATCGATTCTAAATATTTAACAAGTCATTGCACCGAGATGACAAAATTCAAACTTACAGGGAAAGGAAACAGGTGTTACAAAACATGTGTCACTATGAGCAATGAAGTATCAACTCCTATGGCACAGTTTCAATAGCTTTCATTCACCAGTTATTTAGAAAACACACCCCTGAGGGTGGTAGAATATATGATACCTAGAAGACACACAAGATCAGGTCATGTCAATGCAGACAAGTACAACCCACTGAACTGTGGCCTTTGGTATGAGCATATTGTAAAATCATAGGTGTGGCATCTGGGAAATTGTCACACCATTGATTGGTACTCTCAAAACCATGGGTCATGTCATCCATGTACATGTCAAAAACTGAGAAGTGATCCACTGTGAGGGTGACGGGTGTCATCCAATCAGAAGTTTTGTTTTGAGCTGCTTAGGGAAAATGTAAATGCAAATTCCTAGTAGCCATATACCATGTCCTTAATTCTCTAAAATAATTGGGAACCAGAGGACTTGGCACTGCTACATGAGACAACCACCCAACTCTGTGTATGACTGTGTATTCTGCCAATCATTGCTTGCTACACATATGCTGGGGTCAACTTGCAATGTAGTGGCTTTTATCTACACCGATTTTAGACCATCTTCGATGGAAAAATGGTGTGCATTCATGCATGTGGGTAAAGTGTTATACATTTGTTGGCCGCGCCGGATTTGAACTCTATTCTTGGCATAATTTTCCAACATAAATGGGTAGCTATTTCAGCATAGCAAAGAAATTGTTTTAAAAATACATTTCCATATCGGAATAATTATCATTACGTCCAAGCAGTCTTTCTGGTATACATATGAAAGCAAATTTTTAAATGTTTATTTTTGAAAAATAACCCCAGCAGGAAGTTGATGACAGTGGGCACTCTTAGAGTTTATTAAGGGTAGGTCCAAGTGCATTACTTTTCAGTGACATTTCTTTTCCTGTGGCCAATAAAAAATGAATTTTGAAGATACGATACTTTAAAAAAAACAAAACAAATGTATTATCGTGAATACACACTGTCCATAATACTGCTAATAAAGTTTTAGATGTCAGTGCCTCCATGTGGTTTTAAATGAACTTTTAAATTGGTACCTCTTTTAAATGCCTTGGCATTTTTTTTTTTTTTTTTTTTTTTTTATGTTTTTATTTCTATCTTCCATCCACAGAGACTTCAACATCAACACAGGCAATGTACCAATACAAATTAGCAATGAATACAGTACAGATTACTACATTATAGAAATGAGCGCTGTTTTACCAGCCATAAAGCATTGTCAATCCTCCTGTAGTGAACTGTGTATGCGTAACATTTTTGTTTAAAAGGATATATACTCAATAACATAGGCCTATAAAATTAAAAAAAAAAACGGAGAACTAGCTCATTTCGCAACATTGACTGTGCTCCTAAAAGATCAACCGTCAAAACAACGATAGTTCGCCCAGATGGGAAAACATACACCCCGACAAAAAGGCACAAAAGCATTTCCAATGATAATCTAATAATACATGTGTCAAACTTTGCAACAAACTCTAAATAAAAAAAGAGAAACTTGTAAAGAGTTCAAATATAATAAAAATACACACAAAACAAACATAGGTTCCTCGGACCGCTTGTGGCCGCCTGCCATCAATCAACGGTTTTGTGAATGATGTGCCTACATCACCTTGGACCTTGGTAGATGACCTTGACCCTCATAAACAATGGGGTTTGCATGTAAACTCCCTAAACCAAGTTTGGTTCCGAACCGAATTCAACTTCTCAAATTAGGTCAATTTTACATTGTCCCACCTATTTCAACTTGACCTCACATGACCTTGACCTTGGTATGTGACCCTTGACCTCATCAACCAATGATGGATCCTTTGCACCTAAGAATCAAGTTTGGTTCCAATTGAACTGCAACTTTTCAGTCTGAGGTCAATTTTACATTTACATCCCATTTTACAACTTGACCTACGATGACCTTTGACCTCATTATGTGACTTTGACCTCAATTTGACCTTTGACCTCATCAACAAATGGCAGATGCCACGCTGCACCTGTTACCCCAAATTTGCTTAACTCATCAAAGTTATGGAACATTAGGCAAATTTTTAAACCTTTTTTGTGTAACAACAGACATCAACATACATCAACAACTACAGTGGACAAAGTGATCCCTAGGTGTCTCCTGCCTTAGGAAGGCGACACAAAAAAGCATGTAATGTTGGAAATGAGTAGTCAACCTTATTGTAAACATACTTTTATCATCAACCTGAAGGCCAAGGGCAACCGGACACCCGATCCTATCCTGGCAAAAATATTAATGTGCGGTATAGTTAGCTTGAGAGTTAAAATCATACTAAATCGAGGCCTAGATAGGACTGACAATAGACAAGAGCGTGGAACCACAAACTAAGTTCTGGGCCATCTTATTGAGGCAAATGACTGACAAATATCAAGGCTTAAACAATATTTGAAGCCACATGACTTGAGTAGGGGTCCCAGACGTCAGACCAAATCGCATAATAACAGGTTTACAGAATGCCCAAATACTTACCAAGGAGTAATGAGCTGGGAAACCCGCCGCCACTACCACCGTCATCTAGGTGGTAGTTCTCGATGCTCCCACCAAACCGTTCCCAATATGAGAACACTCGATTATAAGCATGATTAACTCTCAAACATAGTACCAAGTAACGCAACCAAAATTGCCAACGAACTTCAAAGTTATTTTGCTTCATATTTGATTCATAAATGAATCTATCATATTGTAAAAACCATCCAAATTTATTTAGCTGATGTGAAGGAGGGGTTAACCTTATTAACTCTACATTTATAAATAATGAAATTTTACGATCAAAATAAAATTTTAGAATTTTATCCGGTTAACATAATTGCCAGAATAACCTGGTCTTTTATCAAATTGAGATCATTGTAAAATACTGTTACCCATTCTTGAAAACCTTTCAAACATCCTTAACTTTATTGCAAATTCCCAGAATAATGAGTAATGTTTTCCTCATGCTCACCACAAAAAGTACAGAGAGGATTGTCAGTTTAACCAATCTTGGTCAAAAACTTATTAGTGAAAATAATAGGATGCAGATACGAACTGAAACCCAACGAGTTTGGTAATTCATCCTTGTCTCTTCCAATTATAGAAGCATATTTTTACAACAACAAATGTTGTAATGAACTATTACCATTTAATACTTGATTCCACTTTTGTATACATTTAGTCATGAACAACATTTGTTGCAATTAATGCCATGATAAAACCCTTTCTTACAACCTTTTGGCACTTCAGAAGTAATTTAGCATTGAAGCTTAAATAGTGGGATTTTTATAGCACTTACCTGGTTGGCATAAAAGATGGGAGAATGACTTATTAATAGCATTTTTAAACCCCGTAAAAGTGGAGAAAATGTAATTTTAATTTTGAACTCTTTGAATCTCGTTAAGTGAAACACCATCCCCATTACTATCATAAAGATCATTTAACACTGAATGCCATGATCGTACCATTTCTTATAAAAAATACGCCTTATTATCCACTTTAATTTTGTTCATTGTTCCAAAATACTGGCACTTATACTTCACTTTTGTTCTTTGGTGTAACGCACCAAACTAAATGCTTCCACTCAAAGCCCACACATCTTTCAAAACATTAGCCACCTTACTATAAGACATTCCAGTATTCTTTTGGAAGAAAAATCTGAAATTAAATGTAGGAACATAATTTTAAATTTGGCATCTTACTCTATCTGGTACTTCACAATCTTCCACCCCAGATATTTGAGGAGTGCTTTTATAAAAGCTTAACTGAATCATGTTACACCACCTTTCTCATAGAGCAAGCCATTTATTTCTGCTAATCCTGGTCAATCTTCCCATCCCATATAAAAATTATAAAAGCTTAGCATACCCTAACGCGGCCGAGAGGCATTGAAGGCCAACGAAAACGTGGTACCGTCGGAAAATGCGTTTTCGTTTGCATCTGGGCCGTCAACAACTAATTTTTTGGTCGCGCAATATGACTCTCATTTCGTTTCATTGCATCTGGGAGCGTCTTCCCGGAGAATGACGCGATGCGTTCGTTTCAATCTTCGGGGCCGTCTTCCCGGATAATGACGCGATGGGCGTTTCCGTTGCATCTGGGGCCGTCTTTACGGAAAGTGACGCGATGCTTTTGCATCTCGGGGCCCGTATTGACACTGGGAAATGATGCGTGGTTTTTCGCTGCATTTGGTCCGTCTGGCCCGCAGAAGGGCGCAATGTTTTTCATCAGCCGGGTGAAACTGTACAACTGCCCCATAGACAAGTTCGATTTCGATGGTGATAGCACCTCCATTTTCGATAAGCATGGGTGTAATTTCTAACGTATTCATGACGTAATCTGGAGCTTGACGTAGCATAATAGCAGCGCCATCCACACTATGCATGTAGCTAATAGCGCCATCACGACTGGCGAACTATAGCTACAATTTCATGCAGATCAGTGTGTTTTTTATTTATTTATTTACTTATTTATTTCTTTATTACCGTTACCCTGTTTTATTGCATTTTCACGCTATGTTTTTCGTTGCACCTGGGCCTATTTCCGGTAAATGGCGCGATGTGTTTTGTTGCTTTGGCCTGTCTTCCGGGAAAATGGCGCGATGTGTTTCGTTGGCATTTGGTGGGCCGTCTTCCGAAAATGCGGCGATGTGTTTTTCGTTGCATCTGGGCCTTATTGACTTTACGCTACTAATTCCTGTGCCGGGAAAACCGGCGAGATGCAATGAAACGTCAAGCTTTGGCTCTCGTTGCATCTGGGCCGTTAAGAAAAAAAAATGAGATTGCTTTTGCTTGCATTTGGGCCGTCGCCCGGCAAAACGACCCGGTCCTGGTTAGGGTTAACTATCTAATATCATTTTTTTGGGGGTCTGGTTTTGGCAGGGCGAGAATTAGATGATTAAATTTCGTTCTGCAAAATAAGGATTTCACAACCACAACCCTCCAATCCTGTGAGAACACGTTTTGCCAATGGTGATAAGCTTATTGGATAGCTTGCATTGTTGACTTATAATTAACATAAAATTAAAAAAAAAAAAAAAAAAAAAAAAAAACTAAATAATTTAATTGATTGGAAAGCCAACCATATAACTTAATAGTTGTACTCAACTTTTTTGGAACCCTTTTTGGCACCATCCAAATAACACTCACTTGTTGTTCCGTTGATATTCCTTTCAATTCAAAGCCCCGAAATATTTTGCAAACTTTATCAATAACATCAAGTTCGGACAATGAACCTCTCGGTGCATCCAGAAAATTGTGGGGGGGTGGCATCTGCGTATTGGTTTACATATTTTTATACTCAATATTGTTCAAAAAAATCCTTTATATTTCTTGTTATATTCATTGCAATATTTAAAATCTGTGAACATAACAAAAAAATTATGGGAACAAACCGTCCCTTGGGGCTACACCAGATTTATAGTGAAAAAAGGATTCGATAGAATTAACCATTTGACAGACCGTTTGATTCGGCATAGTCGTAAAATATTTTTTGAACCCATCTTTGAAATTATCCCCCAAATTTAATAAATCTAACACATCAAAATAATTTTTGTAGAGACCGAATCAACGCCTTCTCAAAAATCAACAAGTAAGAAAAAAAAGGAGACCTAAGATATTAACTCATTATAATTCATGATGTCATACACTTGCCTTATATTTTCCCCTATAAATCTCCCAGACATGAAACCCCGTTTGGTCGGGACTAATAACACTTGGCAGCACCCTCTTTACATCGTTGATCATCACGATGAGCCCTTTATACTCCATTCAAAGAGAGATGGGGCGCCATTTTTTTAAAATTGTGTTGCCATAAAATGAATTTTGAAATACGATACTTTAAAATACAACCAAATGTCATTATCGTGAATACAACTTTCATATATATTTTCTAATTAAAGTTTTAGATTTCATTTCCTCCAGTGGTATGTAAATGAACTGTTAAATTGTCCCTCTTAAATGCCTTGTCATTTTTATCCCCTGGCTTGAAAAGCAGTAGGGGGATTTTGGCAATATCGTGCATGTCCGTACATGTGTGCCAGTTTTTTCCACGTCTCTCCTTCGAACTTTAAACCAGACTTGGGGTTAAAGTGGTGGAGGGGTTCCTTCATATGTGGGTTGAATTGTTAAAGTCATATACACCACGTCAAGGTCATCCTGATGTATGTTTAAGTGTAAATGTAGCTAGTGTATGTGTGTGCCCGTTGCCATCTGATGTCAGCTTTATGTGTAATTAGCAGTGTATGTGGTGTGCACGCGTGCAATGCATGTTGTGTTATTTCAGTTTTTTCACGTCTCCCTTCCAAAAGTTAAAGTCCTGATTTTACAACCAGACTTGGTTTAAGTGGCAATATAGGGATTCCTCCATATCGCATGATGTCAAAGGTCATGGCCCAAGGTCATCTGAGGCATGTTTCCAAACTATCATCTTGCAGTGGGATGAACTGCAAGTTTACTTGCAGTATTTTTTGACTAGGTGCCTAGTAAAATCATACTATAATGATTATAATTTTCTAGTCAATTTGAGTGGAACATCTTGTAAATTTGACCATAACCTTGTCAAACTTGCCTTTTTTTTCGGGTCAATTGTTGACTCAAATCGGTTTAGATCATATTTAACGAGGTATTTTAAGAGTGTTAAGAAACAATGTTTAAAAGTATTTTACCAACCAATCTTCATTTCCAACCTCACATAGCTTCAATGGTGCATAATCCCAAAACTCTACCGTGGTTGCCTTGCCCTGGTGTAGCACTGTGAGGCAAGACAGTTCTTTGAAGAAATTTTGATTGTCTGTAACCCCCATCTCACCTGATCAACATGCCACGGTGGCAGAAAGTGCCATTAAGTTTAGGCCTACCTTTTCAAATTGGATTTGACTCCTTCAAAATTGCTCAGTATGGTTTAAAACTCACTATTTAACAAAAGGTGCGTTTCGTGATTTCAGCACTTCTGTTTTATATTATCACTAGATATCCTTGAAGAAAAGCTTATTCTCAAATTTGAGCCTGCTCCCGATCCTGCGGTTTTGTGTTATGAGCAATTACTTACTCGTTCCCACGGTCCCTAGGCTACTGTGCATTAATTTCCTGTCGTACCGACAGAAAATACAAAATATGTGATTTCCTTTGCATGTAAGATTGGCACACGGGAATTTACTTATTCTACGGTTTCAGATAGATAAAAATCTAACATTTTTTAGATAATCGGGGGGGGGGGGGTGGGGCGAGGCTGTTGATCAATCACGAATGCCCCTCTAATATCTAACCCTAACACTGTTCTCATGTCTTTGACTATGTTAGTCGCGAAAGCCGAGAACCTCAAATTCAGTTCCATCTGTGTTGCAAACAAGATTGCATCATATAGGTAGTTCCCATGAAAATCAATGTACAATGATAACGCATGTTGTAATTTGTGTGTGATCCATTGGACAGTCTTAGGCTATGTTTATGCACTGTTCTGCTTTAGAATATTTTTAGATATTGGGGGA
This sequence comes from Ophioderma brevispina, assembly GCA_023653785.1. NCBI lineage: Eukaryota > Metazoa > Echinodermata > Ophiuroidea > Amphilepidida > Ophiodermatidae > Ophioderma > Ophioderma brevispina. Next base: position 4,729 of record JAMKCH010038736.1, on the reverse strand, counting down.
ATCTACAGCTGTGACATAAGATAAGCATTGAAGTTGCTAATATAAGATATACCAGAGTTCGATCAGTGGAGTAAAAACCAGGATCAATTATAGTAACACAAGATCTGCATGGTGCCAGCATTTGTTGCTGCATCTTTAAGCCAAAGAGCTTCATTTTTTTGGAATCAAAGGATTCCATTTGTGGTCCTAAAATGGAATTTGTCCAGTTGGACATTTTTTGTGAATAAATCTAGGTACCTATTAGACCCTGTCCATTTTTAACGTACTGACAAAGTTATCTTCCTGATTTCTCTGAAAAAGGAACTCAATTTCTTAAGACTATTTCTATGGATATATATTGCGAATATCTTGCATGCTGTATTTTTTGGAGTCTTTGCTGTGAGAACTGTCAACGTTGAACTGCAATGCTACTTTCATTGTGAACTTTAATTCATTAGATTGGACATATTTGTCATTTGTAAGGATTATCATACTTAATAATAATATATCTTTGTATTGTGATTGCCATTGGTAATTTGTTTTGGTATCAAATTCTTGAACATCAATTTGATAAAAAATTGTAGATAATCAGTGTTATTATAAAAATTAGATCATTGTGCACAAGGCTTCTTTGTTGTGTTTATAGGGTATTTGTGACCTTTGACATCCAGATAAATCCCCCGGGGGAGACATCATAACACAATTACAAAAACAATATAAGAAATTTCAAATTTTTGTACCAAAATAAAGATATCTCGAGCTTAAAGGTCAACAGTAGATTTTTGAACACCCCCACCAAATATTTTTTCCTAATAGTATTTTTTAATAGATTAGAACACTCGATTCTTACCTTGTATTTGGCGACAGAAATGTCTTAAAATAGAGAAAAATGGCGATTTTGATTTGCTTGTATTTTTCAATATAAAAAATTATGCTGAATTTCGTAATTTGCTCCTATTAAATTAGAAATCCACAATTTTGTACCAAAGAAACATTTCAAGGTTAATCCTTTCAGATGGGATATTTTTGTTGAAAAACTTTACATTACAATCCATACTTTTCGATTTTTAAAGGGACGGCTGATCTGTGAAATCTCTCATTGCATGCACCTTTTAATCCTTAGAGATGGGGATGTTTTGTTGTAAAGCTTTAATAAGTAAAAATCTAGGTTTTAAATTTTTAAGGCACACCATGATTGTAAATCGTCTCGTTGCAACCTTTAATATTTGATTTATAATAAATAATCAAGTTGAACTCTTTAATAAAGTGAGTCAAAATGCATGTGACTAACCAAAAAATTTTGCAAAAAAGCCGTAAAATACATCAAGTGATTCCAGTAAATATTTTCTGTGTCAAATAGTTTTATATAAGCTTAGCTGCATACAATTAATAATTTTAATTCTCACCAGCCTCCCTTTTTTCCTGGCTTGTGTTTTTTAAATACATTTTTCAGTCATAAAATTTTGTTTCACTCATTCATTTTAGATCTGTCAATAATTCAGGAACAGTAAGCATTTTTTGTAGTGTTCTGAACTCTACTCCTTCATTGTCCCTTTAGATCATAGTGTTGGTTGGTATGTCAATGAAAGTTTCCGTAGGATGTTGGTGCTAAGTTGATTTTCTTGCTGTTTTTCATTCAATAGGGACCATACAGTCAGAAAATGATGGGGTGCAAATTTTCGGACGTGCTGCCCCCCTTCCCATGGGGGAAATGTTACTACAGGGAAAATTTAAAATCTAGTCAAATATTGTGTTTTAATGTACTTTTATTTTTTTCAGTTTTTTAATTTTTTGTTAGAAAAAGATATATTTGCCCTAGGTGCCGACCTTTTATTTAAAGCACTATAGCCCATAATGGTTCAAGGTCATCCTGGGTAAAATTTACCCAATGCTCAGGATTTTTGTTGAAACTGCATGTGATAAGTTTTTGTATTGTCTCACAGATCCAAAATTATTATTTTACAGTGTGTGACATTTGGTTGGCGAATTACATAGCAAAAGTCCAGGGTCTATGTCTATGGGGGTCACCAGACTTCCCTTGATGTGCAATGGGATTCAAAAAAAATCAATTAAATGCATTTTCTGTTTCAGTATAACACAAGGAAGTCATTTGACACCACTATTTCAACAACATCATATCATTTAATACCCCGGGTGACCTTAACGCTTACGGGCTATAACCGCTTTAACTTAAGGTTGGAACATAGGCAAATATCTACTTTTTGTAACCCTTATGAGGGAACCAACGTGTTAGTGTACATAAAACACAATTTGAGACTTCGATTTTAAAGCCATGCAGAAAACGTCTGTGTACCTTATACATTCCTATGGCATGCCTGAAGATGCCTCTATTTCGGTTTTAAAAATCAACAACTTCAAGAAGTGGTAATCTAAAGGCCAGTTGTTCTGTCAATAGAACTTCAAATGATGTCAATATTTTGAAGTATTCCAATGTTGGAATAAGCACAATGTATTTTCTTTAGGAATCCGGTATTTCCAGCAGTTACCATATCTTGTGATCAGTAAGTCCATGTCCAAAACAAAACTCTCATCTTCAATGCATAATGCATTACTAGCTTATGGTTTTAAAAATAAGATAATACGTAAATAAGTAAATGACAAGTTTAGCCCATTGTAGTTTCAGACAAACACTAAACCGTTTGCACCTGGAGGCCTGGGTGATCAGAACATAGGGTGAACCATCCATATACACCTAAAACTTGTACTGGTTTATCAAAAATAGGGTAACTTCACAAACCATAATCGCAATCTTTGTGACCGACACAGCCTAGCACTGCCAAAGTTTTATCAAGGACGTAATGGGTGTTTTTTTTTCAAGGTTATTTTCAGAGAAAGGGTTGTCATTTTGAAAGGTCAAGTCCTACTTGCTATAGACTTTGAGTCATAGATGCCCTTGGGACCTGCATATGATAATGAGGTCAATGGTCACAAACTAAGGTCAAAGGTCCTATGTTTCCCAGTTTATAAAATACGGCTGAAAACATCAATTGGCCTTATTTGAGGATCAAAGTCCAATTGCTATTAGAACTTGGGGACCTTCAATGATATAAGTTCCCGGGTCAGCATTCTATCTAAAGGTCAAAGGTCATATGAGGTCACGTTATAAAATGAGCTGCAAATATAAAATTGGCACAATTTGAAAAGCAGGCTCATTGCCACCACAAAAGCAATCGCAAAGGCAAGCAACACACTGTGCTTTGAGAAGCACTTGTTTAATAACATGTTCAATATGAAGGATACACCTTTGATAATTATAAAAGCACATCTGTAAACAATTGTGTGGAGGAGCGTGGCACAGTTGTTAAGGTCCTTTGCCTCTCTGGCGCAGAAGGTCCTAGGTTCAATCTCAGTAGGACCCTGAAAAATCCTTATCCGCTATCTCCCCATGGTTGCCATCTGAAAGCGCGGGGCAGTGAGGCCATGACAAAGACCATGTCTATCAAGTTATTCAGATAGGGTATAATTCCCTGTTGTTGGAGACAATTGACTGTCCTGTAAACCCAGGCGTGCTATCTGTAGTTCCTAATTTTGTCATTGTAATCTTCCTTGAATTACAGCTGTTATCCCATGATAGTGGTGACATTAAAAAAAATATATATTTGCCTTGCCACAAAACTTTACACAAATTATGCTCAATTTGAGGGTGATATGAGAATATACCGCACGATTCATGAAAATATCGAACAAGCCGAAGGCAAGTTCGATATTTTCTTGACAAGTGCGGTATATTCTTATATCACCCGAAAAAAAGTCATCCAATATTATTATTGTTATATAATATGAAGCTGACTATAAAATGCAACACAATTTGCGAAGTGGGATATGGTAGTCACTTTCATGACTTTGCCATGGCCTACGAATTCTGTTACCCTGGCAGGCAGACTTACTCAAAGCAAGCTTCAAAGGCTAAGCCTTGTCTAAGTTGTGACACTGTCACTGACACTAGCTGAGTTGTTTTTCGCCAAGATACAATCTGGTGTGCTATGTCCGGTGGTATATTCGCTTCTGTTTTGTGTAGGATTCTTCTTCCTCAAATAACACAACTGTGGTGTTTTTGTCGTCTGTGTGTACGCGGCCATTTTCAATGTGTTTACGCTTTGAATACGATTCCCCGCTAAGCTACTGGAGCACCAACGCAGCAAGCAAGCCTGAGCATATGTAAACTCATATAAAGTTCATGGATGCTATAAAGGATCGCACGTATTACTAGTGCTAATAAGCTGCCATAAACTATGTAACAAACTAACCGCACGGTTATCAAAAAAATACTGTTCATTGATTTTGAAAAATACTGTACAGATTAAAAATTTCTATGGATTTCATATGGCAAAATATTTGGCCATGCTGTAATTTTGGAGTCTTTTGCTGTGAGAAGCTTTCAACATTTGAACTGCAATGCTACTTTCATTGTGAACTTTAATCACATTAGAATGGACATATTTCTCATTTGTAAGGATTATAATACTTAATAATAATATATCTGTGTATTGTGATTGCCATTGTAATTTGTTTTGGATATTCCAAATTCTTGAACCAATCAATTTGATAAAAAATTGTAATAAATCAGTGTTATTATATAAAATTCAGATCATTGTGCACAAGGCTTATTTGTTTGTGTTTATAGGGTATTTGTGATCTTGACATCCATGAGAAATCCCCGGGGGAGACATCATAACACAATACAATATAAGAAATTTCAAATTTTTGTACCAAAGAAATATATCTCAGC
>JAMKCH010038735.1:0-14363 GCA_023653785.1 Ophioderma brevispina | reverse complement strand
AACTTGGGTCATTGGGAATATTCCCCCTTTCACCCTTGATTGCCTCGGTTGCGATCCTGCTAAGAACTCCGGGTCAAAGACCTATGGATTTGGATTACTAAAATGGTGTGGTTTTCTTTCTTTCTCTGAGATTTCGCACAGAAGTCGTTATGGGTGTCGTCCAATTCTGCGAAAATCGTACTCACAATGTAGTTCCCAAGGCGAGTCAACATCAAACGAGTATGTGTGCCATATTATTTAAAAATGAATACATCGAACGCAAAATTGACCAGGGAAAAAGAGTTTCAATAACGGGAAAATGCCGTTCGATGTTTTAATCCGTAAGCTTCATAACGCCTTCATTCATGGACGTCACTCACTACAACTGCTGATTGCTCCAAGTTTTCTATTCCTTTACACCGTTTTACTTTCTCTCTGTGATGTATTTACGTATCGATGCACTCATCATATTCCAAAACAAAGACAGAAAAACGTCCCAAATTCCCCATGTATAATCACAAAGAATCATATAGATAACATAAACCATCCATCCAATTTAATTTTGTCAGAAATTATTTTGAACTTTGTTATTGTTTTCATAAAAATTAAGATAAGTATTTACGCGAAGTTTTTTTTCCTCCAAAGAAAAAAATACATAAAAAACGAAGACCTACCAAAACACGTCCAACAAAGCTCATAGAAATAAGAGGCAAAGAAGACAGACTCCAAATTTTTTTGCAAAATATTCCTACGAATGCGTATGCTTGTGGTAAGTTCGTGCTAAACACTGTGTCATGAATTGCCTTGTGGACTTCTGTTCGTTTACTTGTCTACTCTAGGTAGTCGATGGGACATTGTCCCCTTCTATGTATGCTGTTGTTTTGTAGTCTCCATCGGGGGCTAGGGAAAACCAAGTGTAAATTCATAATTAATTATTAAAATCATATAATCGTCTGTTCCCACAATAAAACTGGCACTTTCTTGAAAAAATAAAATGTACTTCAATTTCATTTTCGTCCTTCCCCAATACAGTGACTAGTGGATATACACATAGACTTCAGCAAACAATGGAGTTAAAGATATTCAAATCCCGGCCCGGTTATGCGTGTAAAAACACTTCAAATTCCCTTTCATCTGGGAGTGCAGTACCATTGTTATATTGTCGGCGCAGCTGAAGAGATTTCAGCTGTTCACGCGCTCCAATTTAGACTGAGTACTTTTTCAGGACAAAATACTTAACCGCATTCACATATAAATAAATATTGATCTTCTATAGTGCGTGTTCAATTAACTTTGGCCATATTTTTTCATCATTTTTAGAAAGGAAGAACATGACACCTCATGAGATAAATGTTGCTGGCAAGCTTTGACTTAACAAATCTGTGCAGAACCAAAATCCGTACTTATTGCTTACCTTCATTTCTATTCATCACTTTTACCTCGTTTCGAAGAAAATTTAGTGGTCACGACCATATTATAATGTACACTGTTTATTTCTTGTGAGCGAGACGGGTATTTGTCAACTCAACACCCAACGTGGAGTGGTACCAACTGCTATAACAATGGCCCTACTTACCCGGCCCCATTTATATCTTTAGCTCAGTTAGCTGAAGTCTATACATATCCATTGTTCTCTGATATTGGGAAAAAGAAATTGAGGTGACATTTTAATATATTTTTAAAAGAAAATGGCCAGTTTTATGTGGTGGCGGAACGACAGTTATGTGATCGTACATAATTTATTATGAATTTACACTTGGTTTTCCCCTTAGCCCCCAGATGGGGACTACAGAATTTGTTACACAGTTGGTATTTGTCCACGTCCCATGCTCTAAAGTAAGTGATCGACTTGTTTGGTTAAATCTTGTTTGATGGCTCAATCAGGATTCTATCAGGTGATACATAGATGAATAGGAATTATACATCGGACTGATTATAACTCGGCCATTGATTCCATGTCCCAATGCTCTCCAAAACAAAACCCGTACAGAAACTTTGAACTTCAATTATCAAATCGAGTCAACATATCGGTCATCTCACGGTACACCGCACAAGAAAGGGCAAGCTATCCAGCTATGTAACATACAATTGAATTCCAAAAATGCTTGAATAAATAACACAGGTGGCCTATTATGGACTCAATGGTATTTCTCCCGTGGGGTAGAAAGATGTTATGTAACTCATTCAGGACATGGTATTCCATGGGATCTACTGCAATGATAACAATGTTTCGCACGAAGAGCGTGCCAAAACCGACCTTTAGTTATGGGCTCGTAATCATTTTTTTTCTACTTGTCCGGTTTCGCCATCGTTCGATTATAGGCACCGGTGCTAGTGAGCCGCGATTTTAGGTATATATAAGAGAAATCCAAGTAGTTAAATCATCCACATTAAAGTGCTCAACAAAGGGAGCTGTAAATAATTATTAAAATGAATGGACTTGATAGTTGCCAATACATGTTGTTTACAATTGTTCATGAGGCCAGCCTCCACTCAAACAAATGCATTTTTTTCAGGGGGGGGGGAAGGGGGGGGAAAAAAAAAAAAAAAAACACGTTGTAAACAACAATGTATTAGTCAACTATCAAGTCATTTTAAATATAGTAATATATATATATTAAGTATATATATATATATATATATATATATATATAATCTATAATATCATATATATATATATATATATATATTCGTCTATATATAATCAGATCCGGCCTAATATATATATATATATATCTATAAGCCGTATCTACATTTTCATGTTTTACCGGAAACGCATTTTTGTGTTTCATTCAGTTTTCGAGTTTTCGATTTCAAAATTTATAACACACAATGAAAATGTATTTTTTTTTAAAGATCATGATATTTTATTTCCCAATTTGTTTTCCATTATTTGATGTAAGTTACTAAATCATGCATTATTGCTACTCAATGGCGTAACTACACACGATTTCCCGTGCAAGTGCAACAAAGTCGTATCTACCAGTTAAACGACTTTGGGTTGGCATTCAACAGAATTTTAAATTTTGCTTTCAACAAACGTCGTATCTACACCTAAAATAGGCTTATTTAGCCTAATACTCTGTAATACTGACGCTGTCACCGACATGTACCACATACTGGCCAAAGTATTGCAACATGCAAAAAACAAACAAATTCGTATCAATAAATTGATTCAAATTATCCATGTATTCTTGACCACATATTACTATTAATTTCAAAGTTATGGTTTTTCATACGTGTTGTTTTATTTCCCACAATCCAGAGGATGAAAACATATTTGATTGTCATGTTCCTAAATATGGCGATTACAGGCAACTGGCGAACGATAACTTACCGTTTGCACTCCCGAAGGGAATACAGACACAGAAACAAAAAGAAATGGCTTCAAATGCACTTAGTGAATTGGTTCCGGCTTTCGTCGGGTTTTATTTAAATTTTTACAGAAAAATGGAGTGGTTTTGGAGACGGGAAATGAGATAAAGTCAATGGAAGACGTGGTCTTAGAAAAATGTGTGAAACTGGAGACATCCAATGCTACTCGTCCTTATAAATAACGTGGTTTACATAATCATTTCTAATTACGTGTGCATGTGCATTACACAGCAAAAATTACAACGGTGCGATTAAAAGTTGTGTTCAAGTTATCATGTGACCGCTTTCTCTTCATTAAATTTCCCGAGTCCCAACGGCCCTGGACGTGCCCTGTTTCTATTGACATTATCTCATTTCCTGTCGCATACAACCACTCCGATTGGTACCCTAAACATTTACAGTAGACCCTGACAACCCATATAATCCATTTAGTGATTATTTTGCAACCATTTTTTGACGTTCCTGTTCCTGTATTTCTTCGGGAGTACAATCGCACGATATCATTAGCTGTCCTCTTTAACCCGCCATATTTAGGGAACATGACAAGCAATCAAACGTTTTTCGCCTTATTTGATTCTGGGAAAACGCATCTGTCCTGAAAATCGTAATTCTGCCAATAATTGCGTAATGTGTAGTCAAGAACTACTGGGTGCAATTTTAATCAATTTTGAATATAATTGTTTTTCGGTATGTTGCCATACTTCTGGCCAGTGTGTGTAATCACTTATGCGTAATGACCTCCTTTTCATATAAAAACCCAGTTTCGCCGAAAGGTCAGTTACCGTTGTGTGCACTATATATATATATATAGTATATATAGATATATAATATATATCTATATATATATAATATATAATCATAGATATATAGCTATATATATCCTCCGTGGGTCGCATACTGTCGAATCATCATAAAGCTAGTTCAGAGAAAACGGCATTTTGAAGTTTTGGAGTTACTTATGAAGCTTGTATGAAATAAAAATAAAGGAAATTACATTTTTAAGTCGTGTATGTTGAAAAAGTGAAGGTTTCTAACTACGAGAGTATCGAAATACCAAGAAACAATGTTTTCTTATCAAAATGGCCACTATGTGATTGACAGTTTGTCAAAACCCAATATGTTTGATTGCACTGTGTTTTAGAAGTTGAATACGTATTGGACTACATGAAACCCGTTGATTTCTTCTTCTGCTGTATGGTGAGATTATTTAGCTCCGGGTTTTTTTGTACGAGTTTAACTGATGATGCTGACAAATGCACGATGATAAATATACCGATGGTGGCAATACGATGTTGTGATGTTTGGCTTTTATCCACTCCGACTTTATACCATCTTCGATGGAAAAAGATACTGAACAACTGCGCATCATACATATCTTGGGTACACTGCAACCAGCAGGACTTAATGCCAGCTTCACCGCATTCAAGAAGTAATATTTTGCTATGCATTATGCACGTATTCCTGAACTTTTCCAGGTTCCATCAAACAGTCGGGCGAGACTCGGGGTATGAGAACATTTTGTTTGGTTTAGCCATCAAAACTCGTGTATCAGCGCACCTTTGATTGTATGTGTGTCTCCTAAGTTTGGAATGTGTCCGTAAAATGACGCATAAGTGAGCGGCTTATTATATTCGACGAAACGAAACAGGCTTAGTTCACCCATTGGATTACACGCTTTATTCCGTGATCGTACATTTTACACTCTGACGGAATAAAGCATGTAATCCAATTGGTGCACTGAGCCCGTTCGTTTCGTTTCGTCGAATATAATAAGCCTAAGTGAGCTTCGTTCATTAAGCTTGAAATGCAACTGCTGCCTGTATCGGTCCGTGACTCAGTCATTATATCGATATAATTGCATCAATAACACTTGAGAATATTTGGATTCATACTTGGCAGGCCACGCTGCGTATAGGGGTATTGGAGGTGAGACTTTGAGCTACTTTGGGTGCTTTATGCACACTACATTACTTCAGTTGGACTCATACTTAGCAAGCCACGCTGGGTATAGGGATATTGAAGGTGAGAATTTTGGGTATTTTATGCCCACTATATTACTTCAGTTTGATTCATACTTGGCAGGCCACGCTGGATCGGGTATTGGAGGTAGTCTTTTGGTGTTTTATGCACACGATATGGATTCATACTTAGCAGGCCACGTTGGGTAAAGGAATATTGAAGGTGAGACTTTGGGTATTTTATGCCCACTATATTACTTCAGTTGGATTCATACTTAGCAGGCCACGTTGGATCCGGTATTGGAAATGAGACTTTGGGTGTCAATTATGAGTCCGCTAATGATATTAGGAAAATTGTTCTTTCCACTCCAAATAAGTCGTGTTCTTTGGACACAGTTCCAATGTGGCTACTTAAGGATAATATTGAAAATGTTATTGATGCACTAACCATAATTGTGAATTCTTCATTCAGGACAGGTATTTTTCCTGCGAGGCTTCGTAAGGCGGTGGTTTCCCCAATCCTTAAGAAATCTACTTTGGACAAAAACATCTTTCAAAAATTACCGCCCTGTGTCCAATATTAGTTACTTGTCTAAAATCATGGAAAAACGTGCTTGTGCCCAAATTAACGACCATCTTAATTCCAATGGTTTGTTTGAAGACTTCCAGTCGGCGTACAGAAAACGACACAGCACGGAGACCGCGTTATTGCGAGTTAAAACTGATATTATGAAGGCATTGGATAATAACCAAGCTGTGGCTGTTGTTTTATTGGATCTTTCTGCCGCCTTCGACACGGTTGACCATCAAATCCTGTCGAGGCGGCTGTCTGAAACTTTTCATATATCAGGCACTGTATTGAACTGGATTGTTTCATACCTCAGTAATCGCTCTTTTCGTGTCTGTATTGGTGAACAGTCATCTGCTACATTATTCCCTGGACTTCCGCAAGGCTCAGTTGTGGGCCCCATGTTTTTCTCCATGTATGCACGAAGTATCGGTGAAATTATTCGCAAGCATGGCATCTGCTATCATATGTACGCAGACGATGTACAACTTTATCTGCCGTTCAATCCGAGAGAGGACACTGAGATTAAAAATGCCATATCTAGACTTGCCTCTTGTATTGATGAAATAAGTTTTTGGATGACTAAAAACAAACTGAAACTCAACAACGACAAATCTGAGTTTTTCATTGCCGCGTCAGTCTACAATATCAAAAAAATATTAAAAACATAGCCTGCGAAGTGGGGATGATACAATTGAGCAATCTGAAAAAATCGGAACCTGGCCGTCATTTTTGATTCAGACCTTTTCCATGACTGAACACGTTAAGGCTGTTGCAAAAACGGTCAACTTTCACCTGAGGTGCATTTATAGAATTCGTCGTTACATCAATCAAGACAGCTGTCACCAACTTGCGCTAATTCTATCGCGTCTCGACTATGCAAATGGACTGCTACTTGGAATTTCTGCCAAGGATCGCAAGGTACTGCAGAAACTTCAAAACCGTGCTGCGAGGATTGTCTTTAAAGCAGAAAGACTTCATCCATCGGCACCGCTGTTGAACGTTCTTCACTGGTTGCCGGTAGAAAAGCGAATTCAATTTAAAATCTTATTGATTGTCTACAAAGGTGTACATGGATTGGCCCCACACTATCTTGCTGAATTTCTAGTTAAATATTCGCCCGGCCGGAAGAGTCTTCGTTCCAATAATGACACAACCCGTCTTGCCATTCCGAGGACCTACCGTAACTATGGGGACAATTTATTTCATGTTGCCGCTCCAAAGTTATGGAACTCGTTTCCCAAAGAAATTCGCAACTCAAGTACGGTTATGACGTTTAGGAAGCGGCTGAAAACGTAGCTCTGCTCCAGAGCCGACTTTACCGTCATGCCCAAAACCATGTCCTACTCCCCATGATAAGACCCCGGCCGGCCGCCTTCGGCGGCCGGCCAACTCGCTGCTAGGATCGTAAATACTTCGCGGTCACTGGACAGGGTTGTTATCACTGATATTGCTGTAGGTTTAGGGCCGGGGTTTAGGGCCAAAATACTGCGACTTTTAGCAAAAATAAAAATACATCAAAAAAAAAACGAGGGCTCTGAACCAGAGCTACTGAAAACGTACCTTTTCCCGCCGAGTAATACCACCGCCTCAACTTTCCTGTTTTATCCTGTATTTTGCAATGTGATCTGAGATTAGCTTTTTTGTTGTTGCAATATTTGTCTTTTTTAATAATAAGCATAGATTATTTTTGTAATTAATAACCTTTGTTATGCATTCTGTAAGTCCTTGTATTTTGTATGTACAGTGCGTCTTGTGTGAGTATGGGTGTTCGCATTGATGTGGTGTTCTGGGTGTGTGTGTGGGTTTTTTTTTTTTGCGTGCGGGGGAGGTGTGTGAGCATGTGCTGTGGGTATGAGTCTTTGTGGGGTGTGTATGTATGGAGTGTGTTTGTGTGCGGGGGCGTGTGTGTGGACTGTGCAGTGGTTGATTGTATATTTGTATTCTTTTTTTTTTATTAATTCTTCTCCGTTGTACATGTAGTTTTTATCTTTGTAAGCGCTTTGAACTATTTTGTAAATGCGCTTAATAAGTGCATTTTAATAATAAATAATAATAATTATGCACACTACATAACTTCGGTTGAATTCATACCTAGTAGGCTACGCTGGGTATAGGGGTATTGGAGATGAGACTTGTGGTGTTTTATGCGCACTACATTACTTTAGTTGGATTCATACGTAGTAGGCTACACTGGGTATAGGGGTATTGGAGGTGAGACTTGGGGTGTTTTAATCACACTACATTACTTAACTTGGACTCGTACTTAGCAGGCCACGCTCGGTATATAGTCCACTCAATCTATGAAAAATACTAGGTACACCTGGACAAAATTGCTAGACATGCTAATTGCATTTGTCTTAGTGGACGTATACGCACATATTTAGACAAAGGTATATAGCTCATAAATGCATGTTTAGGGAGATTTTCCATTTTTCTGTTAGTGTTTGAACATGTTTTGCATGGCTATCCCTGCAAGGTATGTAGCACTTGCAATTGATATGTTAAAAGTGGAAAGTGATGGTCATTATTCAAGATGGCCGCAATTTTCCCGCCAAAATTAATTTTGCATTCTAGATGATTTGTCAGACTGCAATCGGGATGGGGAGATCTTTATTTAACAAATTATTATCAGAGAGTATTTATTCAAACACATTGGGGCAACTAGTGCCGGGGGCACTCCCTATGCGACGTGATGGGTATGTGCCTCGGCCTGGTAAAAAAATAGGATCCTTTCCCGGTCCTTTAAGATAAAATATACCCAAAAATATAGTCATTCGGTACACAAGCTGAACATGCTGAATACAAATGGGGTCATCCAGTATGAAACTTTAGTTAAGAAGGGGGCCAATGATGTTTAAACCTGAGGTTAAAATAGGAATTGCTTCTTTTCCAGAGTTCAAATTGCCATAAAGTTATAAAATTGCTGCCATGAAATTATAAAATTGTTAAAACTAGAATTTCAAATTTATTTAAAAATTTGTAATTTGGGTGTTCAAATTCTTTAAAAAAGTGGATAATTTTATGCAAACTTGTGATAAAAGTGGATAGCAGGAAAGAAGAAAATGGGGTTATTGAGTATGTGAACATTTAAAAAAAGGGGGGGGTCATTTGGTAATAGCCTGGGTAATAGGTAGGACAGCAGCATAAAAAGGCAGTCAAGCATTCTAGACGTCACCAAAGTCAGCATCTCACAGACCTTGACTACACAGCTCTAACAGGAGAGATGTGATATGTGCTGCACAAGATCTACAAAACATCATTTGAGAATGCTGCAGATAAAGTCAGCATAATCTAAATGCCAAACAGACAGAATGGAATACATGACCGTCAATGAGGAAGAGAATCATCAACCTATCTGCGCTAGACACGGTACCCAACTCAAAAAGGTTAGACCTCAAGTACCTCGGGTCCTATGTTGGACAGCAAGAAAGACTCAAGAGTTAAAGGGCCGTGGCCTGTCGCTAATCGCATCGTCCCCATACTCCAAGTGGTAAACATTTGGTATTTGAAGAAAGCTACCATTTTTCTTATTTACCCTGTGAAATCTTAGGGCTAAAAGATATTTGGTTTGCAAGTTATGAGCGAAAATGTACCTCATTTTGGTCGACCGATATTAATTTTGCACATATAGGGCTAAGGAAAATCATGTTTGTAGCTCTCACATGAAAACGGGTTGAAATATCAGCGCAAACTCTACAGATGGGGTTTAGGGGTGAAGACCATTCTATCAAGATGAAAACTTTATTTACTTAAATCGGGTCGTCCCCTTTTAATATATTGTATAATAACCAAAGTATAGGCAAAAATTGCACATAGGGTTTATGCAAATTAGCATGTCTTGCCATGCTTCCTTTTTTCTACCTTTTTGATATGTTGTTCGGGAGGGTTTGTACAACAAGTTACAGCAAGAAAACCTTCTGTAGCAGTTTTGTCCAGGTCATACCGTAGATTGAGTGGACTAATATGGGTATAGTAGGAAAGACTCTGGGTGTTTTATGCACACTACATAACTTGCAGTTGGATAAAATGGAGAGTAAAATGGAAGGTAGGTTGGGATCAAAAGAAGCTTTTTTGACGTGTTCTTTTATGTATTTCCTCTAATACATCAGGCGTCGTTGTCAGCAATGGCGTAGGCACCAACGCTGCCGTTTATCCAGATGATTTCAACACTCGTGATGTCACATTGATATTTCTTCCGCACCAACAACGACAATCAACTACTATTGAGATTATTGCCGACTCTCTTGAGGAAGGACAAGAGACGTTTACTCTTGAGCTTTCTGTGGTTACCGGTTCCGGTCAGGTGCATCCAGTCAAGAAACAAGCGCTTGTCTTAATTCAAGATCATCCAGGTTGGTTTTGTAAACATCATAATGAAAACGATGATTTAAAAGGTTACTAATACTAATAGGTTGTTATTATAGAAGATATATTTGTAACAGGGATTTTGGTGTCTTGTAAAATGTTTAAAGAGACATGAGGAGATTTCCAGAAAGAAGCGCCCCCAATTTTTATCGAACCCCGTTTTTTTTTTACATATTTGGAATCCTTACCAATGTATTAGATCACACCTGAAGTGAATAAGCCGAATACGCCGTCTTTATGTAATAAGATGATGATTTAGGACTTTCTGTCGTGCACGACAGAAAGTCAAAGCATGGTTTTCTATGGGGAACGATTGCGATAGCAGGCAAGTTCAAAACAAGGTTTGCAGTTTTAGTTTGCACCTGTTTGTCCAATAAACCTTCGAAACGTTCTCGGTAGGTGGTCTACAACCGTTCCAGTGAATTTTGAGAGAAATTCGTTTCCTAAAAAAATCTCCTCCTGTCACTTTAAACTAGGGCAAAATTCCCATAACTCCGTACAAATTTGATATTATAACACATAGTGATCACTCGTGGGTCCCCGTGGAATCCATCTATTCAAACTAAATGAAACCCTATCCGTTTTTGCTAATACGTGCGCACACATACATATATAAAATATAAGCAACATGTTGATAATAATTAAGCAATTAAATAATTAAATTTTAAAAATAAGAATAGTCGTTTTCTTAGGGTTTTCATTGGAAGTGGCAGTGGTCACATACGTGCTAAGTGGATTTCTTAATGTGGCATAAATGTGACATATTTTTGTATTTATTTTGAATAATTTATTTCCTCACCTCTAGCTCTTCTACCTCTGCTTCCTCATTATGCAATAGTATTACATACCTCAGTAAGACATGTTGAAAAGTCTGTCCTTGTTCAATTCCCGTATCCTGTATTCCCGTTAAGTGTTTGTTTAGCTTAGATATATTGGTTTTTTTTGTTATGTATGTTCATGTAATATTTATATCATCCCTTTCTTGTATCATTATTGTAATATTGAGTATATTTTACTTGTATGGATTACAGAGCCAGCAATAACTATAGACAAATCCGACCAGCCAAATGATGGTCAGAATTGATCCGCCATTACTGGGGGGCCTCCAACCCAAAACCTACCCAAATCTTTTGTACGTCTGTACCACGCTTGATTAAGTATAATTCAAAAGCTACACTTAATCTGCACATTTGGGTGAATTCAAGCAGGATGCACCCCAGCTATGGCTGCCAGTGAGGTGTTGGAATGTGCGAAATCGGATTGGTGTATAAGCCCTATCGGGTTGTCCACTACTGGTCCTAGCATATCATATCCCTCACCTGTTCATCTTCGTACAGTTTACAATTGATACCTTATGTATTATTATATAATATACCGTATTATACATTTCTGTCACGTACGTTATGTTATGCTGAATAAATTGAATATTGAATAGAGAACCGTCGACCTTATACGTGTGTTATACGTGCAGATATAATGTACCCTGGAATAAATTACTCCTCGTACATTAAAGACCACAAAATACAACACACTGTCCACAATCACTGTGTTACAAACCTTTGCTTATCAACCACTGTGGTATAAACTTTGCTTAAAGGGGACTATTTTATGGGTAGTCTCACCAAAATGACCCAAATTATTCTATTTCACTTTTCATTTTATAAAGTGTGGGGACATATTTGCCATGAAGTATTCTTGGAAAGCGGGATTATTTAATGAACTATTTGACCAATTTATTCACAATAGCCGTGTAACTAAACTCAAAACATACCGTCTAAAAATGGTTTCATTATTATGCATGCTACAAATATAATTTTGATGATTTTTAAAATTAATTTGCCACAACTTCCAAGTATATCCATAACGTCCCTAGAGACAAATCTGGCGATCACCGCAAAACAGGGACGTGGCGTTATATTTCATGTTAGATCTAGGAATAATTTCCCCCTAAGACAAGACAGTGGTCCGCTCCGTGATATTTTAAAAAGTGCATTTAAATGCAGTTAAGAGACGTTAGGGAGGTGATGTGAAGGTGCCCAAAATCCCAATTTGAGACGTCGACATCGGTTTAACACGTAAAAGCTTAATCTTGAAAAATTTTGAATTTTTTATATGTTGTCAAGGAATGTATTCTTAACACAAAAACGTTGGAGCTGAAAATCAACTCCACTTTAACACTTAAGTGACCAAGGGGTTTTCACTCCCGTTGGTGCCCAAGGGGGGGGGGGTCCATGGGACCCCTCCCTAAGGAAACCACTTTCCCGAGGGAATTTTTGCACGAAATTTATACCACCTGTGAAGGGTCATAAGACAACCCCAAATCAACAATAACAAATGAAATTTGTTATTTTGGCTGCAAATTAGGGGAAAACCATTGTTTTCAAAACACGCGAAAATTGGGCAAAAAGACGAAAAATTCAAATGAGCCTTGCGCTTACATCAAACATTTTGAAACTTATTTTATGTTGATATCTATTTAGAAGACCCAAATTACATATATTTAACACAAAACCAGCACTTTTAGGGAATCCTGTATTTTTTACGGGTGTTGCAAAATACACGTCATTTTTCCATAGAGTTTGTACAGTAACGGTTTGGCAACGTCCATGATGAAATTGTTTGTTTTCAGCACATAAAGGGTTCATTATTTTTAATGTTACTAATAATTGTTTACTTACATGTGTGAACTTATATCAGCAAAAACATTGCTTTGGTTCTTGGTTTCTTATTCTTATTTTTAAAAATATTCTCAGATGACTTCCGTTAGTGCCCAAGGGGGGTCCATGGGACTCACACTAATTAACTCATTAACGGCTTTGCCGATTTTAATTATTTTGGTATGAAAAGAAGCGCAGTTAAAAGTCAGACAATTAACAAACAATTTTGGCGCAAAAAATCCCACGCCTAAGGCGGCCAGCGCGAAAACAAATTGTAGGGGTCCCAAGGACCCCCCCCCCCTTGGTCAAGTGTTAAAGGTTACTTCTGAATCCTTGTGTTTATTTTTGGCGTTAAAGCGCAGCGGTTGGCTAATCCGAAGGAAGGTGGAAACCACTTTCATCCCCATGTATCAAAATGACCAGTGTTGCAAAATATAGTTTTGCTTTAAACCTATGATATTTTCCTTCTGTTTCAGTGAGATACTTCTTCAGGGATACGATGCTAGACATTGTCGAAACCTCCAACCTTGTATCGCTTCAGGTCACACGTGTTGGCGATAGTTGCAATGCATCATTGGCTTCGCACATTGGTAAGATATTTCCTTGAGAGCAGAAACAATATCAGATATAAATTAAATACTATAATGTTAGTTAAGCTTAGTTAATCCAAAGTTTTAAATCCGGTGTGAAAGGAGATATGGTCCGGCAGGATTCATAGTCCGGGCCAGGCTCCATAGACGACAACGGAATAAAGCGTGAAACTAATGTTACTAGTCGGCCCCACAGCCACGCGCAGCTGGGAAATGGTGTTCATTTTGTGTTTGGAGGTTTTTCTAGACTGAATTTTACCGCTGAACACGATGGTGCCGGCCGATTTATTAAAAAAACGTGCCCAAAGTGGTCCCCCGGGGTCCCAGGGGTGGGGGTGGGGTGGGGGAAAATCCTAACTTTGGTATACATTGACCGATTGTGGTATTTTTGGTGTCTATTTATAGGTTTTTGGACGTGCTAAATTGATTGAGATAACTTTCAAAATCCTAAATGGCTGCCCTATGCTCAAATTTCAAAATGGCTGCCGAAAAAGTGAATTTTATCACGTTTTGTACATCTTGAGCAATATTTGCATTTCTGGTGCCCATATCAATATTGTCGGGCATTACAAGGTCATTAAATTGATTTTTGAAATCCAAAATTGCTGCCACTTGACAAAATGTCAAGATTCAAAATGGCTGCCATGTGCTGAATTTTGCAAATGGCCTTCAAAAAAGGATTGCTATTACATTTCGTATTTTAGCTGTTGATGTATATTTTGTGCCTATTTATATTTGGTTTGGCACTACAAGGGGTTTTATACAAGTTTGGAAATACAAGATGGCGTCTATTTTTCAAAAATGTGAAAATTCTAAATGGCTGCTATCTGTTGACTTTTACAGATTGTTTTAAAGAATGAATTTCCAT
>JAMKCH010038734.1:0-14218 GCA_023653785.1 Ophioderma brevispina | reverse complement strand
GGGTCGTGTTCTGGAACCGAGTGGCCTTAGGCTACTTACCATCATAACCATTATTCATTTCCTCCGTATTTCGTTTAACGTAAATTGCTGAATTCGTAGCATAGCCTAGGCATGCGAACGGTAGGGTGTTGCCTGTTGGGCAGAATACTAAATTCTGGATGAATTCATATTCTGCCTAGCCCGAGGTTGCTCTGGCTTTTTGCTCTACGATAGGTATACAAATATTGACCTGCCTATGAGGGGGGGGGGCATGGTTTGAACTAAGGCCCAAGTTGAATCTCGCCCAAACCATACTGTGCCCTCGAGGCGTAAGCCGAGGGCATAGTATGGTTTCTAGTTCACCTTGGGCCTATCGTTTCAACCATTCCCGAATAAAAAAGCTCATTTTGTTTTTATATACCGAATAATATATTCTTGTCAACTGATTGT
The DNA here is from genome assembly GCA_023653785.1 of Ophioderma brevispina. Taxonomy (NCBI): domain Eukaryota; kingdom Metazoa; phylum Echinodermata; class Ophiuroidea; order Amphilepidida; family Ophiodermatidae; genus Ophioderma; species Ophioderma brevispina. Next base: position 13,789 of record JAMKCH010038734.1, on the reverse strand, counting down.
TTAAAAGGAACATTCTATTTCTAAGCCAGGCTGCTAAAAACAGGCCTATAATATTATCCTGTATACATGTGTAGGCCCATGGAATGCATGCATGGTTTAACAATTTTGTGGAACTTAGGGTCCAAAACTTATAAAGAATTAGCAATCAACCTTTCTTGTGTTCAGGAAGTGATGTTGGAGTCCCAAACGGATCACCGTAATCGTAACTTCTTGCCATTTTTTTGTCGCAAGATGCGTACAACTCCGAATTCAGCAACTTTTAAACACGGCCTGCAGATGGCCGTTATCGGTGTCAAGTTATAATCCTCGAATATCTACACGGTGTATCATTTTAAACCTGCTGTTTTGGTATTAGCCCTTTTGAGCTGCATCTCTGAATCCTTCAGATCTTCGTCACAATCCATACATGATTATAAACAGGTCCTCTTCGATTCAGCGCATTTTCCCCTTGCCAAGCGCATCCGACTTGCACTACATTTTGTTTACTCCGTACTGTCAGTTCGGCCAGATTCCCTGGTTCGGCAGAGCCGTCAAAATGCGATCTCTTACACCAGCTTCAATAGGTACCTCATAATACGGATGGGATATAGTCCGTAACAAGCCTCTCTATGTTGGGAAAGGTGTCCAGGGTATAGGTCAGAATGAATGCCCGCTCATCCAGGAATAATTCATTTGTGGTTCAATTCTGAAGCTAGTTGAATTTATGCCTCCCATTTTAACCAAGCAGATGACAGGGATCTATATATAGGTTATAATCCCTACTATACTTCGTCGCTGCCTGAACTCAGTAGTGACGTCAGGCTTACTACACTCAGTCTTAAACTAGCTATTTCCGGTATATCCCCGTTAACCACATTTTTAGGGTCTGTGGTGTACAAAATAGATGAATCCCAAATTCACAGTTGTGGCACAGAATCATGAAATTACAACACAAAACTTGGGCCCTTTTGGGGAAAGGAACCTCAAATACCTGTCAAAACCTCTAAGTTGTTTTCAGATGCAAATTGTACCAAATTTTCCGCAGCGATGGTTTTGTTGACAAGCAAATTTGACGCCGATGTGTGCTCTGTGGAGATTCATTGACAATAACGTGTTGTCAGGGTGTCAGCCTCTTTCAAAGAAAGTGTTGCTATTCTTCACACGTGCTCTCTCAAACAGCCTGTGTTCCATTCTAAATATCACCAGCTCAATCCCGTGTTTTTTTTCCATGTAAATCGGTCAATAGGTCGATTTTTCGGCTATTTATTTTCTTCTCACTTTTTTCACCGTTTTTGTTGGCAGCGATTTCGAAAAATCGGGGAAATCCCATATTTTGAAGACTAAGTCAGTAGGAAACGCCCTTGAAATTTGTTTTTTTGTATTACTCTGGAGGTTTTTTCTCAAGAAAGTGAACACTTAAAATTCCGCCACACTTGCGCAATGCAATTTTTATTGCTTCTTCGTAGGATATAAATCCGGTTTCACGCAAAATACCACCCCATGTTTTTTTTGTTATGAACTATACATTGTGCCTTCTTTTGGCACCATTTGCTTAAACTTAACCTCTACTTTTTTCTTGTTGCTTTCGTACCAATGTGTGTGGATTTACTTACTTTTTAGGACATAATTCTTACTTGGCATGATTGATATGACTGTTTCTTTTTTTGGGGGTATCATAGAATGTTTTTGGGTGGGTGGTGGGTGTGTGAGAGTGATTTATGTGTCAACCCACCTCCTCTTCATAAGTTGATGAGAGGAAATGTGGGAAGGTATGGCATGTATGGTCGAGTGGATGAATGGTGGGTATGGTATTGGTGGGCCATGTGGGTGGGCGGGTGGGTGGGTTGGGGTGGTTTAGGTGTCTTAGGTACTCTAATATGTTTTCACCATTGATTTGTCTTCTCACAACTTTAATGTTGATGATATAATTCACTACTTTCTGGAAAAAAATTGATGGGGGTGGGTCTGTCGGACCGCACATTGCAAGCATTTGCGAAATGTTACCATGTTAGGACACTTAAAAGGCAATTCTCTCTAAAACGAACCCTCTATTTAATGGGGTTTTCATCCATTGTGATTTGTCTCTTCACAATCTTTAATTATTTATATATAGTTTTTTTTATCTTTCTGAAAACTTTAAATTTTGGGGTGTCATAGCCTTACACGTGCGAATCGCAGTAAGCCACAGCTGTAAACGCGAGCGTACAAAGTTGGCGTGCGCGATACGCATGCACAATAGCTGCGCGAAAGCTATGACATCACTCCTTGTTCAGGCCGGACAAAGTAATCTCCTCTCACTAGGAGAAGAGGACGAGCTATATTGAGGCTGTCGAATTCATGATCATACATCATCCTAGTTCCAATAATTGTTAACTTGCCACTATACCTTTAACATTGGACATTATCTGTTGCCATCAGGGATACTGATCATTGAATGACATATTGTGTTGAACGACATGAATGTTCAGGTCGTGCTAGCAGGACTACCATCATCCCTAGTTCCATGAACTGAAACCTAGGTCGACATTATCTTGAACATTGTACGTTAGCCATGTGAATGAAGTTTAGATTTGCGCCCGCCGCGCATGTCCGAAACTCCGCCGAAAATTTTCATTATTTTTTAAAAATTGCATTAGTTGCTTAAAGAATGCTTTCATCACATAAAAAACAAGTTTTAAATCATCAACACTGGAAAGGTACAATTAATGCCTAACAATAGACTACATGCATGAGTCCTCTGAACATGTTGAACATGAACCATTTCTTGAATGTGATTGATCTGTCAGCTCTGGCTGGAAACCCGTGAACATATCGCAGTCACCAATAAAAATGTACATAATATAATGATAATGAAATAAAGCCGCCCTGCCTTTGAAAAATGTCCGGACCAAATCTAAACTTTCTTCTCATCATGGCCTTATCATACACACAATTATAACTAGTAGTTAGGCTTGGCAGCTAGTACCTAGCTAGGCATAGGGTGTTGTGGCACCTGAAATTCGGTCACCTGAAATTCATTTAATCTATGGCATGCACAGCTAACTACTTTTAAATAGGCTTTATCAACCATTCACTTCTTCAACCACTTCGTCTGAAGATTTGAACCATTATGATCCAGTAACCAGATATTGATCCATGGAGGCGGAGTGTAGTCAAGAAACCGTAAGTAAAATATCAGCTTGGTTTACTGATTTGATTGGGACAGGAGCTCATGAGACAGTACCCTGTGATTCACAACAACCTGTACGAAGAACGTGGTACGCACCATGGACAAGACAATGACCATGAATAAACATTGTTATTGTCACTGTTGTTGCACTGTAAACCGCTTTTAAAACGGATTCATCGAATCAAGGGAGGGTTCGTGCATGTGAGATAGAGTAGGACCTGGATCAAAATTATGCAGCCGAGCTTGCCAGTTGCTTGCTATCTAGTTTTAAGTAAAATTTTAAGCTCTATTACATTATTCTTATGTGTGCTTTCACGGTATATTTTTAAACCAGTTTATATCTTATATTAAAAGGTCAAACGAGAGATTTTGAGACCCAAGATATCGTGTTATAATAGTAATTTGATATAGATAAGACACTCAATAGATCTCGTTACCGTGTATTTGGCTACCAAATGTATAAAAGATAGAAGAAGTTGAGTTTGAGCTTGTTTAATTTTCAATATAAAACTAGCCCTGAATTTCGTATTGCTCTCTATACGAATTAGAAATTTCACCCAATAGGGCACCTTGCACCGGCAGGTCAATAGGTTATCTTGGCAGATCTGCCTCCAGAACAACCCAAGCATGGCAGAGAATACAAGGAATCACCTTTAAAATAGCTGAAATGTTCGTGTGAACCAGTGTGCATGCATGTATTCTGCGAATCCTTGGATGATCGTGAGGGCAAACAAGTCCATCAAGTATAATTTACCTTCTGTCAAGGGCCCTATTTTTTGTACAAAGAAAACATTTCTCAGCTTAATCCTTTTAGATGGGAATATCTTTGATTGAAAGCTTTACATCAGGGCAAAAAATCAGAATTTTCACATTTTTTAGGGACACCTGTCATTTGAAACTCTCATTGCACCTTTAAGCTGTCAGTTTGACAATAACATTGTACATACTAGTAATATGTATTTTATTGTTTTTTGCTAAAAATATTTATTCTTATGCAGGTCTTGTGGAATTATTTTGATGCCGTATACTATCTCCCGAGGTTGCTCTGGCATTTTCCTCTAAGATAGAACCAGTTATCTTTCTACAAAGGCCAGAGAGGCAGTTCATTCATAAAACGGGATCCACTGTCCACCATATGTGCTACAACTGTCAACATTTTTATAATTGGAAAATTCAAATGATGTTGGTAAAGGAAGGAAGATAATAATTGTAGTAGTAGGAGAGGTTGCTTACGTAAATGGACTAGAATAACAAAGTTATAGTAAAAAAATGAGTCGTAAAACACTAAATACATCACTAGAACACAAGTTTGTCACATAAAGCGGCACTGGCACATTTTCACAAAATGTGAAATTTCTTCAATTTGCTCTCAAATGATAGTCTTGGCCATTGGAAGAATAGAGATTACATTTTAAACATAAAATCCATACTCCAAAAACAGAAAGGAGGTTAATAAGGCGGGAATGAGTTTACATGGCCTCTAATTCGTATGCGTACCTCCCCAAATTCTGAAATGTATAAGCTACCTAGGTTTGTTTCAAAACCCAACCCGTGATCAATCGATCAGCAGTATTCCGTTTAAACTGTTCCGTTATCTCATTAGTTTCATTGGGTTGAGTTGCCTTTTCTATTTAGGTAGGTACCCATACTGAATGAGAGGCCAGGTTGACCTCTTTTGCGTTAATAGAGGTTAAAAGACATCCAGGTAATTTTATAGGCTAACTTTTAAGTTTTCCGCAGAGAATGAGAAAGAAGGAGATGGCTCGATTTTGAATCCGATTATTCAGGATTACTCTCATCTATCAGCCCATTGTTAGGAAACTTCAAGGGGCCACTCGATTGGACTTTGAAGTAATGTTTTCACGCCCGCCCTCAAGCTTGGCCTTGTCGGGAATGTTTCACACAGGCAGTAATTGACACACTCCCACTAAAATAGTTTATTAATTAATTCCAGCTCAAAAATCTCTGCTGGCAATTAACTCCGCGGTTGTTCTGAATGATGTTTATTTATTTTAAAAAAATCGTTGGCGAAATATAATTGAGGAATCATAACTTGTTTAAAACGAAAGAAACAGGCACAATCGGCCCTTTTTTTCCGATAAGCTACATTGATTCAATTTGGGTGGGGCAATAAAGATTTTATTATTTTAGCCTAATATTTAACCAATATCCAGTTATTTCCTGAGAAATATAATATGATGAATGATTAAATAAATGCATTTTCAATACATCTCAAGCATACTTTTTTGTGTAAGAAAGTGTCCAATGCCAAATACTTTGAAAATTTGGGTCCAAGTTTGTTTATAACTGATGCGGGCGAGTACGTTTCGCTGTCCTGGTCACAACCATAGTGTAGAGACCCTGTGCAAATACCCATTGAAAACTGGTAATTGGACTGTTTCTGGGATTAAATGAACAGGTGTATTTACAGTATCTCCAGCAATTAGTGCAAGTCTTTTGTCCAATCGATTGGCTTTAATCCGATTGAGATGAATAAGGCCGGTGGAACAGTTTAATCTTTGAAGTAGCCGTCGAAACACCTCCTTCTTTCTCATCTCTGCTGGTTTCCATAAGTTTAACTTTAATCAACAAATGTTGTCTATTACATGATATCTTAGACCTCATCCTCACTGCTATAAAAACCACAAAGGTCACAGCCTGGTCAAACAGGGTGCTGCCTGTGGAGGAAACAATGCATACGGCGTGCGTTTTTCTTGTGTTAAATGCCATTTCCGCGTCTGCTGAATTAAAATGAGACATTAATTATAAATCGTTCTATTTACCCCCCCATAATGATGCTGATTTGGTCCTTGAATCATTTCAGTGGGGCTAATAATGATGTAAAAGCTTTAACAACTTACGCATGCAAAATATCATTTTTGAAAAATTCTTGAGGGGCACTATTTTCAAATGTTTGCCAGTTGGTCTCTTTAAAGGCTGACTCAGAGATTTCCCAATGAGGGCGCACGTCATTTTTCAAACAAATCATGTTTTTTGCATGTACATAGTGCTTTTCCATACCTGTATAAATCACTGTGTGAAATATAACTAGCTCATATCGAATTCCTTCATATAGAAAGCAGCACTTTGTTTATAAAATTCCGGATCCGGAATTTTGTTTATAACACAGTAATCCTATGGTAACCTTATACTGTGCAAAATGTTTACTGCATGAAATTAAAAATCCGATTCATCATCTAACTTTGGAATTAACCATTTTGGTGACTACCTTTAGTTCCAGATCGATTATTGTGAATACGTAACCACTCGGGTATAAGCCCCCTTTGGTATATAAGCCCACCCCCAATTTTTAAAGAAAAACAGGAGCAGCTTACACTCGGGTATAGCCAAGGTGGGAATTTTTAGACTTTCAGGAAACAATGTGGCGTAATTAAACAAACAAAATCCATTTCAAAACTTGGAACTAATCTATAGAGCCATCAAAGTAGGGCCCAATGAATTGGGATGGCTTGTTTACTAGAATTGTCTTGAGAAATGTGAGGTGTGAAAATTGAACTTTTTTTTAGTGTTTAATATCTGATACAACAAAAGTGTACAGTAAAATGGTATCTGGTGAATACTATGCACTCTTGAAATCGATTGCAATTTTGTATGATATTTGCTTCCAAGTTCTATCCCCTTCACGGTAAAGCCCACCCCTTTTTGAAGTAAAATCTTCCTTTTGATGGGGGGGCTTATACCGAGTTCTTACGGTACTACACAAAAATTCATATTTTCAAAATCTCTGAGTCGCCTTTAAAGGGTCAATGGGACAAGGTGAGTTGGACAGTCTTAATTTCTTACATTTTCGGACCTCAAACAGTATCCTGATCACATCTCAACACAGATTTTAAAAGTATTTTAATTTAAACGGGATAAATACTGTTATACCCAATCGGACAGGGCATTCTCCTGTTTTCGCGAAAGCATGCAAGATGCGGAGGTTGGCTTTTACCCGAAGTGAAATCCGAGTAGCAAAGACGCACGGACCCTGAACAAACCATGTTATTCTTGCGTGGAAGAACTCGGCCTCCAGCCTCGTTCTTCCACGTAAAATAAATGGGCTCACCTTGGTTTCAATTTGGCGTAAAGAGCGTAACGGTTCCAAAATGATCCTTATTTCTCTAAGTTTTCACTGTTTACAAACAACATGCCCTGCCATGGCTTAGTGGTACACCTTAATAGCCAGCACCTATGATTTGGCCACTTTGGGCCCCCCCAGGACCACACCCAATGGGTGGTCTACATTATAATTGACAAGAAACTCAAAACATACTATAAATACTATTTGAAAATCAAAAAATTGTGCAATGGTTACAGATGACCTTGATAGTCACTAATCATAGATTTGTTTGTTGTTTAATAATAGCAATCTAATATACTTCCAAATGTTGAAAACATAAAAGAAAAATGAATTACAAGTAAGCCAGATATGACCAATTTTGTAAGCACAACCCCCCTTTTCCTTTTCCTTCCCTCCTTCATGGGATTTACACGTTAAGCAGATACATCATGTACGATATACGGGCATAGCATATGAAAGTAATGATGACCCATGCTATTTTGTTTACAATTGATTAATAGCCCTAATCTCCTTCTGATCTTCCAAAAGAATTTAATGTTCACCAAAACAAATCTCCCCAAATGGCCTCCGTCTACAAGGTCATGGTTTTTGTTTATTCCGTACTGTTGCTATGGTACTAGGACCGCTTCATGGGGGCAACTCAGTTTCTTTACAACCAGCAATCGGTCCAAACAAATGACCGGGCTTTATACGGCGGGGAATTCAAGTCGTTCACACTGTATGGATGTGTCCCTGTGCCCGTGATATCTTTGGACCGATTGCTTGGGCAACGAATCCTATTAAATGGCACTTCTACAGATTTTTGAAGGCTTTTCCTGAATACTCACTCCTCTGTACTTTTGAAGGGCAACACATAGCCATAGCTCCGGGCCATAGCTTCATAAATGCCCAAATAATAATCCAATATAAATATTTTCATCGCCTCAGGGGTGACTTGCCATTTGGTCTAATCCAATTGGTCCATGGCCATTTTGAGTAACACCAATTGGAACTGATACATTTAGTCTAATAACCAGTTTTAGTCTATTACCAGTTAGTCTAATCGCCATGTAGTCTTTCTAAACTCAGATCGGTAATATCCATCATCGTCTACAACCAATTTGGTCTAATCCAATTAGGTCTAATAACCAACTGTCTATATGTCCATCTTGTCTAAACATTTGTTCTACTATCTATGTGGTTCTAATCCAATCTGGTCTATATCCATTTGTCTAAAACCCATTTGGTATAATATTCATTTAGTCTAATTTTCAGCTAGTCTAATATTATTTGGTGTCATATACCCATTTGGCCTAATGCCCATTTGGTCTAATAATATCCATTTGGTCTAATTCCATCCCGGGTCTAACACTTTGGGTATACCATCCAAATAGATATAGACCAATTGTATTCTTAGACCAAGTAGATGTTAGACCAGGTGGACATTACCAATTGGGATTTGACCAAATGGATATTAGAATTCGGGTAGTTAGTTAAATTGGATGTTGCCTAAATGGTTATTGGACAAATTGGTATTATACAATTTGAGTTTAGACAAATTGAAGTTAGACCAAATGGGATTAGACCAAATAGCAATAAATCCGTCATGGGTGCAAGCAGATAATTGCAAGAGACCGCAGTTGCATAATCATTGGTGTGCCTTTGCGTATCTCATAGAGGACCGTTTCACAGGTGTAGTTTATGAAATCTTCGCAAGAATTACCTTATCTGGATAATCCGTGGGAGAAATATAATTTCAAAACCTCTCCAGACTACAAATTGAAAAGGAAAAACAAGAATGAATCAAAACAACATCATATCAACTTGAAATTGGGAACATTCTTTTGAACTGGTAAAAAGACTACGTGTATTGTGCTGTGTTGTTAGTTACAGATTTTACGATTGGTCGACAGCAAACCTCATATCTTGTGTGTTTAGATTTTGATTACGTTGTAGTAATTGAACAGGTGGTTTGGATGAACAGTTGTCCCTTAATCACGTGGGAGATTAGGACGCAACCCTGTAATACAAGTGTAGAAGAATATCTTGGTCAATGGAGCAGTCTGAGTTCTTTCAAGCAAACCCGAGGACACCGCACTGCAAAAATAATCCGTTAACCCAAAACACATAGTAGCATAATCCAATATCAGGTAGTGACAAAGGTACTTGTTTGACACGTTATCCCACCTTTACATTTGTTCAATGCATGACTTGCATACTGTACATTGTGGTAATTTTAAAACTGATCTATCCAGCATTCATCTTGCTCTTTTGAAAATCAATTACCTAGTTCCCGGACATCTGGCCAGCACATATCTGGGTGTTTTATCCCTATCCGAGGGTATAGGGATGAGGTGTTGCAGAAAAGCCCCGATTGTACCACGGTGGTTAATCTATTCCAATGAATTGGAAAAATCTCTCTTTACCTTTTCTTAATAGGCCTACTTTCTTTTTTCGCAAACGATTAAAAAGACTGTCTCAGACACATGGCAAAAAAGAGCTAAGTGCGCATGAGATTTTTTTAATGGGGGAAAAAGCCAAACACTACCTGTTATTTTTTGGTATTATTGCGCTCGTTTTGTCCATTTTTTTCCCGCAGAGGGCCAAATGTTGACATTTTTTTCATGGCAACTAAAAACATAGATGAAAAAATGGTCGCTGCATGACTGTACAGCGGAATTGATTTTAAAAGCAATATGTACGCGAGTGGCCGTTGAGACACACTGTCAATTTCTTTAATATGGCGTTCAATAAATAAATGAGGCATTTCATAATATTATCACAGCCCCATAAATAGACACAAAACGAAATAAAAAAAGCTCTCCACCGTGATAATAATAATGACAATGGTTATATCGATTATCTACAAACATTTCTCAAAATAATAGTAATAGGCCACTGAACACAGCATGTCAATGTATGTCCATGGAAACTACTTGACCAATTACAAGACAGTGGATGGGAAGGGGAAGATTGGATGTGGGGAAGGGCAGATGGATTGTTGGGAGATGGGGCTGTTGGGAAAATTGGGGCATTGGGGTGTGTTGGAGGGGATTTCCATAACCCCTCAAATTCCACACATACTTAAAAACGTCAAAAAATTTAATGCCTATACATTAGGCAACTGATTTTCCAAGCACAAGTTTGGTTCACTTTCTGTTGCAATGGTTCTGACCTTCTCAATCAGAAGCGAGGGTAATGCATGCATCATTGATGGCTCTCTTTTTAAAGTGGCCCTATGTGGGACCCAGAAACAATGAAATGGTACCCTATATGAGACCTGCGTGATTTTAACTTGAGGTTGGGTTTTAAATTTGAGCCAGTTTTGTGGAGAGTCGTCCGGTTTTTAAGTAAGTAAAAAACTCAAAATCACAAACAACTACATTCCCACTAATTTAATACCCTATTGAGCTTTTCTTTAAAAAAAATCAATAAGCGTCATTCACACAAACTTAGTTTGTAGATAGACGGTGTACCAAAATACCTTTGACTAGACCCTGTGCAATGCGACCATCCACACTTGCGATTTAACATAAATCCTTGCCTGCGGTTGAAATACCACAGAGTATAATAGATACCTGTACAACTTGAGCATCTCTGGCATTCAATAACAGCTGCAGGTTTGGTCGTCATGTAATGTGGCTCTCTGGCCTGCTGCAGCATGGCTGCCATTCCGCTGATGAGAGGGCATGTAGAATAATAGAAAAGATCGTGCCAGTTAACTGGCTCACGCTAATTTTGGTTCGAGCCACTGATCACTATGATCACACACAAATCCTATATGGCAAATCATAATTCGGAAAAATGTGCATGAGCCAAGGCTGGAACCAGTAACCAATGGTTTACTAACGTGTGTACTACATCAGCGAATTGCAGAGTCCATTGGGATTGTCAAAGTCAATCTTGTGGATTTTTTCTTCAGAGTCAAATCAAGCTAATCATGCAGCAGGTAATTACACAGGCAAACACTTACTAGCAGCAATTCTGTTGGGACATTCTGTGTTCTGCAAGACCACGTTCAAATACCCAGGAAATCAACAGGGTAAACATCTTGAGAGCATTAAAGATAGTCAATCCATGATTGTGGATGTGGAATTGGGGCCATGTAATGCATAGGTTATCACCATCATGAAATGGTATGTGGAGAAGTGATGTGGTTTGTGGATAGCTCAGTGTGGTTGATGTGGATCATTCTTAGAGCCAGATCACTTAAATAAAGGTCGGGAATCATTTTGTCAAGTGAGTGCAAGAAGGTCGTAAGTGCAATAACTGTATGTGCATCCTGCCATGTGATATATGTGCGTACACGCCATTGTGATATATGTGCAGGGTCGCTGAGAGAAATTGCGGGCCTGGGGGGACCTTAGAGTTACGGGCCCTTTTACAATTTCGTTTTTCAAAAACACAATATGGGGGGGTTTGGTTGAAGTTACAGTAGCTGCGGAAGTGGCCATGAGCAACGCGGGTGTGGGATCGTCTTAAATGTATTTGATCGTTGCAACTTAATGGGTGTTTTTTGGTTTGAATTATTCCTATTGGGGTATGGAGACGGCTAGGTGTGGTGGGAGGGTGGGTGCGGGAGGGTGGGTGGTTCGCGCGGAAGCCTTGCCAATATTCACTTTCCAAAAACACATTTGCTCATGAAAATTTGATAGAAGAAACAATTTGAACTTGGTAAATTGGTAAGTAGTCCACTTTATATTCATGATAACCGTTAATTAAGCAATTTTTTGGGTATTTTCTCAAACCAGAGAGGCACCTAAAGTTAGTGGACCGCGCATAGTGCGAAAAAAAAAAAAAATGGAAATTTCGTGGGTTACAGAGTAGATTTTCTCAACGTAAGTAGGCCTAGTATCATTGTCGCAACGAGTGGAAATGGACCTCCTGTATCAGCCAATGCTATTTCTGCTTCTTGCCTCTCTTTCTCTCTCCATACTCGTTCTTAACTTCTCCCCTCTCGGAATTTTGTCACCCACCGCAGGGCTGCTGAACTTTATTTTTTATGGGCCCTAGGACCACGGGGACCCCTAGGACCCCGGGCCCGGGGTCAATTACACCCTTTGACCCCCCCTCTCGGCGGTACTGTATATGTGCATGCTGCCATGTGTATATGTGCGTTGCTGCCATGTTGATAAATGTGCGTGCTACCATGTGATTGTGCATGTGCCATGGTATTGGGATAATTCTCAATTGATCTTTCCTTGAGTCGGGCTCTTGACTGGATCCTCAGTACGGCGGTGAGAGGAATGATTTACCCGATTGGTGTAGTCTGTGGTCACAGACTCACTGTGAAGTATTATCGAAAATAAGTGGTGGTACTGCATGAGAGACTTATGTTATCAGTCGCCCCATACAGAATGTGTGTATGAAAAATACTCAAATATCTCCAAAAAATGAAGGGCCTTCTTTGGAAGTTTTTGCATCAGAGAGTGTCAGGGAAATTTTGTGTCTCTTATGAGAACATCCCTCAGCTGGATATGACCTATAACCGTTTGAGAAAAATGAACATTCATCAGTAGGTTTTTTTAACACACCCAATCTCTATGGGCTCTGATGGCACCAAAACATTTCCCCAGATGCTCTGTCACTAGGGGGCTAGCTAATTTTAATATGCATGTTTATACTTCCGAACCACCGCTTAGTCTTCAGGTGGCTGCAAATGTAACGAACCATTTCAAGAGCCATAAAATAGTTTGGTATATTTAAGACTATTCAATTTCAATTCAATTCAATTTTATTCAATTATATTTGATGGGCATTTCGACAAATGACAGCTATACACTGACACCAACGGATTTAGTGGAGGAAACACTCACAGCAGTTTGAGGCCCATGTTTTATTTAAGAACAATTAAGGATTGGCAAACACATTCTAACAACTGATATAAGTGGAAGCATGCAGAGTATTACCACATGTAAAAATTGGAAAAAAATCCCATGATGGCAGGAAATATTACCAAGTAGTTTGACAAAGGTCCTACTCTGGTTCCGCAACTCTGGTCTCTCACACTTCCAAACTGCCATGACGCAGGTACAACTAATAAAATTCTTTAAACTCATTGGCCAATTTCATTGAAAGCTCTGATAATGTTTGAACTGTTGGTTTAATTCAGCGCTAAGCCATTTGCAAGTATGGTGTGATGTATGAGGTATGTAGTGTGAGTGTACTAAAATGTTTTAAGTTTGTTTAATATTGACCTCAATTGAAAAAAAAGTTGAAGTTCATTAAGAACCAAACTTGTGTGTCATATGTGCACCATGAGATCCTTCATATGCTGATGAGGTCAACGGTCAGTGCCAAGGTCCAAGGTCATGTGAGGGGTCAAGTTGAAAAATAAGCTAAAAATGTTAAATTGACCTCAATTGAAAAGTTGAAGTTCAATTGGACCCATTCTCATGTTTTTTGAGGAGTCCAAGTGTGAACTATTGCATCCACAACACAAAATGATAAAATTGGATGATTTACGCCCACTATTAATTGGTCTCGCATGAGTTTTAAAATATGGGCTCGACTGCATCTAGCTCAAAATTTGGGCTCAATCGATCCAATTTTTGTGTCGCCTGTAATGAATGCTTCAG
>JAMKCH010038733.1:0-26577 GCA_023653785.1 Ophioderma brevispina | reverse complement strand
AATCCTCTGCGTAAGTGAGAAAATCCTGCCAAATAATATCCAAAACGTACACCCAAATCCTACATTTTCAATTGACCAAAAACAATTTGATTGTAATCGAAGAAGGTACTATTTTGGTTAGAGCAGTAGTTAGATTTCAACATTTCAGGGCGTCAAGCAAACAAATTATTTACATTACAAACGGATTAACTGCAGAAACAGTACATTCATTTATAATAAGGAAATGACAATGGTTAACGCCATTTGTGGACGCAGTGGGAACGGGTTTGTTTGGAGCAAAGCTACTTATGCATTATTCATGTTTACAATGCAAGTCATCCAGGATGCAATGGTTTGGGGTTGTATATATAATTATAATAATAGGGCGGTTTGATATTAGAGTGTATCGTTGAGCATGGCTACAGAGCGCATTAGCTCTGTAGCCATGGCCCGTATGTTCAAGGGTATTAGTTTGAGAGAGATTACTTTTGCAGGGAAGTTCTGGAGTTTTGAGTTATCACAGGTAATTAACCGAGCATGATTGATGTGACTTCATATTTTTTTTCTTATTTATTCTAATTTACGATCTTTTGAACACAAAGGTTAGAGATGATTTTTAATGTCAAGGGGACCGAAGATGCCATAGTAAATGCATCTAGCAGTTTCACAAATTACCGTTGGAAATCCCCAATCCCAAATCGAGCCAGATGGCCTACCCTACCTGTACAGAAAAAAGTATCGTCTCAATCTTGATCGATTCGCTGTGACAACAGAGAACCAGAAGCTTGCTTGCTTCCGTATTGAGTTATAAACGGTAACGAGAGATAGTTTGGTGTCACGTGTTATGGTTACAAGGTCAGTGTGGGTATCAAATATCAGTTTGCTCTCGGGGGCGAAGATAGTATATAAATCCGGACTATTGTAAACAAGGTCTGTACATGACCTTCTGCCAAAAGTGCCTTATTTTTTTCAACAAGACCCTGTATTATGTCTAAACAGTACAAAATTTTACCTTTTCCATACTGCTGATGCAAAAACCGAGTACGATGACGATAATCGGTTGTTTTTTTTTCAATGTAGGGATACGATACGTCATTTTTACCTGGAATGGGTACCCGAAGCAAAATAATAAACAATCAGCCGTGACGTCATCAAATCTTTATTTTTTCACCAAAAATGGCGTTATACCATAATTGAAATTCTTTTTAAGATTCATCGATCTGTATATGTTCTTAATTAATGATATTCAATTGTTCCCCGCATGAATGTGAAAAAAGATGGGTCCATAAGTCTACAAAACTGAAAACATAGTCAGCCGGCTAAATACCCTACCGTGGAATGAAGGAGCAGGACGGATCCCCGTGTTAGTTCTAGCAGGATTACAGCCACTCTGCGGGGCTGCGGGGGTTATGCGTCACATGGGCAAAATATTAGAAGAATATGTAGAGGTTCATCCAGGAGATTATATTACCTGCAAGAACCTCTCTGGAGTATTTCTGTTTTTCGTTTAATCTGGGGTGTAATCTTTAAATATTCAGAACTTAGAGTATCATTTGGTTGTAACTGTATTGTCAAAGATAAGTAAGCCATTAAACCAACCAAATACAAGTTTAAAGGTGTTCGCAGTTTTTCTTGGCGGGAGCGCACTACACGACAGGAATCACTAATCAGACGATGGCATAAGTAACTGTATATTTGGGATGCAGATCCCTGATAATACATTATGTTAGGCTTATCACATGATCCGATGGGTACCAAGATCAGAATACCTTAAACAAAAATCTGATTTTATATAATAAACAAAACTTTTAGCAACAATTTGGAATTTCCAAAACACAAATTACAATGGTGATATAACCAATGTACTCAAGAAGTCCTTATGACTTATAATTTTACTTATTTTAGAAATGTCCCCCCACTATTTGCGTGGCGATGACTGTCCAGACTTAAAAGAAGCTTGGTTCATAGATAAGATGTTCCTTAGTTTGCGCGAGGGCCTGTACCTGTAGTGACTATTTTTTTCTAGCGATTCGTGACCGTAAGAAATCATTCTTACATGTACAGGTACAGCCCCATGATTACTGAAGACGAGTATTACTTTGCTATCGATTTTTTGTAAATGTACACATAAGTGCGTTGACCTCAGATGTCATTCCGTTAATCGTGTTTTTTCAGTGCCCCCAATCATAGGCTGGGTTCAATATATGTTTTGCTTTCGGATTTTTCATTCCCTTTTTAATTGACAGCTTTTTTAATTTACCACACGGCATGGTATGCCGTCCACATTCTCTCATTAAACCCAGAACATGTCGACGCATATCGATGATTTGTCTGAGTCCTGCGTAATAGAAAAGTTCATTTAACTCCTTGTGACACTTCAGTGTGTATTTTTCAAGATAAAGGAAGGAACCACCAACAAACAAACTTCTTCATACAATTACAAATGAAGGGCGCCGCTCATTACTCTCATTACTGAATGTTGACGTCATATTTGTGATACAGCTTGGAGATTCGGAAAATTCTGCAATTAGTGTTCATGGACTTTCGACGAGGACTTCTAGACCTCAGGGGGTCAAAATTATATGCGCAATGGTAATGGGAAAGTCCAGGATGGTCTCGGCTATTGGGAAGCTGAAAACAGAATTCAAATCAGAATTTTCAGGACTTTCCGGTGGTGAATGTGGTGTGTTTTTGTGTAGTTTAAAGTTACGCCATTGTTAATCCCAGAAATTGGGGGTTGGACCAAAGTTTATCCTAAAAATCGATACTATGCGCGATATAAATGGTGACTATAGTAGATTCCCAACCCAATTCGTGCACTCTAGTACTTTTCGAGGTATGGGCAGTTGATGAGGGGCATGGCAGGGGGTGGAAATTAAAATTCCATCTTTAAATCTATTGAAACATGAGTCCGATAGTAGAGGAAAAATCACTCCTATATTTATAATGAAAGCACTCAAATCAAAACGAAGTAAGCGCATTTTTAGAGCTACCACCATCTGACTATTAGTATTTGCTTCAGTGGTATTAAATGTAACAAGTGATGAATTGAATGTAACTGACTTTTGAGCAAACACAAAAGTATTTGCCACTCTCTTTGTAAAAATGATTTGGCAACATGAACAGACAGATTATCTTAGTTAGTTCATGAAACAGGTTAAAGGTGCCAATATTTTCTTTGTGGTGTATCCTCTCCCAATAATCGAAGCAGGTCCCAAAACTTTTCTTCTGGTGACACGATGGGTGAAATCTACTAATATAGTGAGATGTATATTTGTGTCGGTGTCACTTTTGTCAAT
The DNA here is from genome assembly GCA_023653785.1 of Ophioderma brevispina. Taxonomy (NCBI): domain Eukaryota; kingdom Metazoa; phylum Echinodermata; class Ophiuroidea; order Amphilepidida; family Ophiodermatidae; genus Ophioderma; species Ophioderma brevispina. The sequence goes on along the minus strand of JAMKCH010038733.1, from coordinate 23,299 downwards.
CCTGAACACACGGTTCTCAATTCTATGCAATGTGACATTGAACGTTTTACTAAGCTGACCATTGCAAATATGCATGGCTATATTCCAGCAGTGGAACCAAGTTTGAATTGGCAAAATGCAATGGGAGTATGATGCGGGTCATAATTACATGCGAGGAACTGTGTTTTGACTAAGAAGGGCCAGTTGCGGTGCGGTCAAGCATGGTTGCTGACAATCGTACACTGTCAAACAAAGATTACTACATCTGTTGTGTGTATACTGAGAAGCGTCGAATGGAGGAATTTCGTTGATTTCAATTGCTGTACTAGGTCTATGATACGAATGACGAATGACATTGTACACGAGCGACTTGATATTACGTATAGCGCGCAGGAGTTTTTTTAGATGCATAACATAGGATTTGTGCTTAGACTACTCACATCTCTGCTTCTGAGCACGATAGTCGTCGTGAATAAGACCGTAAGGTGACATAGAAACTTAAATTCTACTATTTTGAAGTCTTTCATGTATGTTTATGTGTAATTGTGTGTCAACGAGTTCTATAGACTCTGAGGGCCTGTAATAGAAAGTAGAAGGTAATAATATATTCGCACGAAATTGGTATGTTAATACCTATTAAGATAAAAAAATTATTAACCACCATCTTGTCTGAACACCCTACAGTGCACTGTGTGTGTTGGAAATTGTTAAGGTTGCCCTACTTTTGTATGAACTGCAGGACTGAAAAATGTAGTCTCAAACACGCGATAGCACCATTAGAAAGGTGTATTGCCGTTCGACTAACGTAGTGAACAATGGAGCTTTTTGACTAAAAAAAATGCAATAGCTCTACACACGAGTGCTGATTCTGTTAGCTTCCTGATGCAGCCTACTAGACTAATAACCATATAGAATATTAGATTAATTTGATGTCGTGACTCGTCATATATGCCTTGTCCACTACGTAAGTTCTAATGTCGCATTGTCGCTGCGTATTTTAGAAATTGATAGCTCGAGCTATTCGTACCTGCGTACGAGTTTAGTGTTGTTCTAAGAAAAATACCACAGAGTTTGTTTTGTTGCAAATTAGGGTTTGGGTTAAAACCTTAAAGCAATATTAGCACATTTTTTTTGAAGGGCCGCCCCCAATTTTTCAAAAATTGGAAATTTTAACGTTGCATGGAAGGCTATAAACTATACCTGTGACTGGTTAAGTCGAAATTGGCTCTGTGTCACAAACGAAGGAAATTTGTACTCGAATAATTATTATCGGGATCCCCGATATAATTCAACGGCTGTGGAAACAGCCTTCCAATGTGAAATAGCCGGGAAATAGACCCATGGACTTGTCTACGCTCATTCCATTAGTTGTTTAATAGTTCGGAGGCAGTCCAGTTAGAGGTGATTTTCTTCAGTTGGCAATATTATGATCAGCAGGACGTCGACTCGAGTATACCACAGCGATCGCATTGCCGCTACTGTCTGCCGTTAAGGTCGGTCAGATCTGGTTGACGATGGCCACAGAATCTAATTACACAAAATCGCTTATTTTAGTTGCATAGGATACGCATTTGTTAGCAGTCTCGTTCGCAGGTTATAGTTTCCTAGACAATTACCAATAAACTGCTTGCAAAAATATCAAATTTTGAAAATTGGGGGCGCTCTTAAGAGAAATTTCTTAGTACCGAATATGCTTGTAGATTTGGCCTTGATATTGGTAGCGCTAAGGAGTAGTTCGGGTAGAACAAATAACAAATGAAAAAACATTTAAAAGGGCAAATTATATAATGTAAAAAAAACATCAAACACACACACAAAAAAACGTATTTTGTAGCGTGGCAACATTCACATCGGATTGTTTTTTTACACAGTTAGACGGTAGGGCATGTTTTACAAGAAACGGCTCTATTTCTTTAAGTGGAGAACTTGAAACAATTCAGAAATACCAAGGTAGACAGGGGTCAACATAGTTGCTCGTCCAAAATGAAACAAAGATAATAGTTAGAGAACAGTTCAATTACAAAAACTGTTGTGTAGTAGTCGCATTTTAAGATTTATGGCCTACAGCAAACATGGCGTAAATCCTCTGTCGAGATGGTAGTCAGATTTAAGAGCAGAGGATGAGATTTCTTGAAACCGATTTAAATATAAAAGTTTCGGTCTTAATTGAATGTTTTTGACCGCACCTTACCCAAACTGTAGTTCCACGTCTATATTTCAATCCTTTCCGATATGAGAACCTTAAAGGTTATTACACCCACTACGGCTGCCGTTAAGGATAAAAAAAAATATGGGTGGACTACTTCTTTTGAACAAAACATGCTTTTAAAATGTCTGAAAAAGTGCATAGTATATTAGGAAGTGATGGACATTTTGATGGACATGGTAGACTGTTTTCTCACACTTAGTGGATTTGGGCAGTGAATTTGAGTTTTTTTGGGCAATTTTTAATCCGCGCTAATCATTCACAATGATTTGCCTCATTATAGCGGTGGCGACTATAGAGAATCTTGTGGTTTGCCGGTCTGACGTCGGGCGAGAGTTTGGTGATCGTAACTAAAAAATCTAGTCAACATATGTTCAAAATTTGGTTATATGGGATTTTAGCTTGTATTTTTTCCTCTGTGTTTAAGTGAGTAAGTGGTGTGTACCTAAAACATGTTTTATTAAAGCCCACATAGAATACTCTGTAAAATTATATGGTCAACCAAATGCGCCCTTTTCGCATATAAACATTCAAAACCAAAACACCTTGTTATTGCTTTAGATTTCAAAGCGGTAATAACGAAAATTAGTAGATTTCATCAGACACCAATATTGGGGCCATTTCAGCAAAATCTGAGGTCCTTCGGACGAGACAATATTGATCGTGACTTGGACCGTTAATATGGAAGTGAAAAGTGTTTGCCACTTTTGGCATAGCATCTGTTTTTTCATTTGCAACACTTGTGTCAAACAGATGAGCAAGCATTAAACATTTCATATCGTGAGGCTTGCCCCGTTCTTCATTTTGCCGGATGTCACACTTAATTCGCAAGTTTCTTGGCAAATAGTACCCATCACATTCTTAAATAGATGGCATGAATGTTTCAGCGATGTTGGTAATAAATACAATACAGCCGTTTTGTGAGATTAGATTTTTTTTCCCAAATGGTGCGATGCGACATATGAATGCATAGTCTCTTAAGAGAATAACAGCAAGAAAATGAATTATATTCCACCGCCAGCAGATCGGTTTTTATTACCATATCAGTAATTAAAGATCCTAGGAACAACTTGGAGGTCGGTATGAAGATTAGCAATAATGTCGGGTGCTAAGTTAAATGAGCAATGTGAAGCCTAATAGGGTTCATCCATCGAAATTGTAGCTGTGGGCTAAAACAATCAAGTCCGGATGTAATTACATAGTGAGGAAATCGCGGCGATTTCCCCAAAATATACTACAATTAGATGAAGCTTATCGGGATTATAGATTGTATTGCGATAATAATACAAAATATAGTTATTATTTTTAATATATAAACCATAGGTAGTACCAGTGTATATTTATCTCAATGGGGAGAGATAAAAATTAAACCCGAGGGGTTATAATCTTTAATCCCACCCTTGTGCATTGAGGTATGGATTTTAAGAGAACATTCAGCTAAGTTAGGCAATGAAACGTAGTGGTAATAATGATTCTCGGAAGGCGATTTCCGTCAAAATGAAGACAAAATGCCGTCTTTTTTTTACGATTTTCAGGTTCAGATTCATTTATATCATTCAGAACAATGAGCATATTGTTTACACTACAATATATGTATGATGATAAAATTGTTTATCCATGGTAAGGCGTACATCAATAAAAAAAAATGAATATAATTTCTTTGTATTGTTTTTCTGAAAATGGGCAAGATTAAAGCAGATGAGATCAAATGCTACAAAAGGGCCATAAATGTCCGGCTGTCTCCGTTAACAACGTACGTGTATAATGTTTTACGTCTGAAAACTCAGTTCATATCCTTATCTGCTTCTCATTCCAAGAATTGATGTTACCCTATAGCATGGGATATTGAAGTAAGATGAAAGGCCAGGGGTACTAATGGCATATTGTGGAATAAAACATCTTGTTGAATGTTTCTGTAGACTTGTATTGTATCAAACCAAAAAGCGAAACGGACCCATGTTTTGGGTTAAACCATTAGGGAGATGCACATGTGAGGACGAGGTGCTTATCCATTGTCGTTATGTAATGTGAATGCCAATTGCGAAACTGGGTCGTGAAACTCTACTCAAATGGTATTTGGTAAAACGTGACTACTCATAATAAGGCTTTACATTGCTACCTTCTGGGACTGGCTAAAAGACGCCAAAGAAACGTGCTCCCCCTCCGTGACCCTACAGACAAAATGTGATAGACGTTGCCAAGAGAAACCTGCACATTTAAATATCCTTTTCAGGAGTCCCAATTCGCAGATAGTTTTGCTTTTTTAATGAACAAGCATGTGGTCAACCCAAATGGTACATCAAGACCCAGGAATAGATGAACGGTTTTCTAGAGGATGTTAAATTCTGGAATTTGATTTTCCATTTTGACTGGAAATAAATCGTTATTTCAATCCCGGTTTGTTAGTCCCTCAGGGTTTTCGAAAGCTTTAGCTTTCAACCTATCGCTAGGATCGAGGACCGTCTTTAAAGGGACGGTAGGGACTTACAAAGCCATACAGATGGAAGTAATAATGAAAACAGCAAATGGTAAGGTTGTCAAGTGATTTAGAGTGTCTCACCCTGGTATTACGTAAGGCAATCGGTCAAGGTGACAATTGATTTTTCACAGAAAAACCGTCCGGAGTTGTGCCGATCACAGGAGCGCCGAATATGTTACAGCAATTCTATGCACGCTATTGAAAACCTGATTTAGAAGCCAGAGTAGAAACATTACGTGACCAACAAGCTTCTCCACAAGAATATCTCTGTGAACTTCCAATTTGCACAAAAGTATACCAAAGTCCGGTCATAAGGATGTTATTGAGGAATTTCTGATCAATTTCAGAAGTCTTAAAACTAAACATTAAAGTATACAATTTTTCTTTGTCATCTGCAGAGTGAGATTATAAAATCCTCATGTAGATGGAATCTTGAGCAGAGTCGAGGGTGCGTGACAAGCAACGAGTCGCTGCGCATTTTGTTGCGTGTGGACGTTGATGCGAGAATGTCCTCTAGTGAGAGGCGTCTGACTAATGGTACGAGAGTAATACGCTGCGCCAGGGCCCATTGAATTACGAAAAGTACTGTATTAAATATTCATGGGTCGTGTCTGCTAGTACAGAAGAGACATCTTGTTACTACAGGTCTGAACACAATTATGGGTTATGTGTATATATAACATTATTGCAAGTGATCTACTTGATTACTTCTTAGTTAGGCACCTACGTTGCAGATTGACAGTAGCTTTTATAATATTTTAGTAGGTTAGGAAAAATTGACAAAAATTATGGTGGGATATAGCGATGCTTCAATTTTATCAATATATACGACATACATAATTGCTATGTGCATAGCGTGCCCACGTATCATATACTTATTTAAATGAGGTGTCTTGGACGTTTTCTAAGGGGGAAAATTTTGTACAGGGGTAAAACAATTAAAAGTGTTTAATTGTTTTAAAATATAAACAATTTTTCCGGATGCTAATAAGGTTTCTAAAAAGGTTTAAAATATTGTCATATCTACTGAAGACATATTTTCATACAATTAGGCTTCTAGAAAGGTAATGGTCATCCTTTGCAGAATTGTCCGATGTTTGTTTTGAATTGTTGAACTGGATGCAAATTTCATAATCGTTAATTGGGTCATATGAAATACGAAAATGTATTATCGATCTGTATTTTCACCTTGTCACAAGTGTGAGACTTTTACAGATATGGTAGTGTAGCCCGGCCAATTGCCATTCTTAATATAATCAAAACGTCATAGCCAATATGACCTGTTTAATTTCGTCTTCTGTAGAGTAAGCCGAAACAATTTGGCACCAAAATACATTGACGTGAATCTGAAATTTTATCCCATTGGGGACATTGAAACGCTGTTTGTTTTTTGGGGTTTTGAACATGACCTCAGTTAGGTAGTACAAACTATTACCTTTCGAATCCTGAAAGGTACTGATCATGATGATAAACGTTAAAAACACATTTAAACCTTTGCAGATTTTACCCCTGTACAAGGACACACTTCAAAATACTATCAAATTTTGATTTAATAAAAAACCCTTGGCTGCAAAATTGACATGTAATTTTCACAAATAAAAATACAGTTGCACTTGTTAACTAATTTTTGTTAGGCCCAGAAAATTTCTCATTTTTATCAACCCATTAGAATTTGAGGCCCATCCCGGTCGGTGTTTAATTGTAAATCAATGGCAATAAAGGTCGTCTTAATCTCATTTGAGGAGTGTACATGCAAGTTCGTTTCTTAGTTAACTTCTCTTTCACAATTGCCTGGAGCTTCGTCATCTGGAGCTTGTTCATTACCATCGAAGAAATTCTTTACATTTTCACCAATGGCACTTTTTGGTAATGCCTTTCCAATAGGCCAGGCCGTGCTCCCGATGATTGCAAGTAGAATTGTTTCTTATGAAATGCTTAGAATAGTTATCTTTTAAATATGCTTAATGCCAATACCCATTGGTGGGTAGGGGTAGGGATCATTGTAACTTGCGCAAAACAACCGTTGTGGTTTGGTGCTCTATTGTGTTGCATCCCACATACATGTACGTCAGTAACGGACAATGTCGTATTTGCGAAATAATAAGTCTCATAGTATATAACCTTTTTCGTACCTCTTAAAGTAAACCTTTTGCTCTCGTTATTTCGAAATCTTATCTAAAATGAGTTCTACGGGGCCTGGCTTTATCAAAATGTACCTAACAGTGATTATGGGAATATTACGTTTTATCGAAATATGTGTACAACGTTCTCCAAAAAAGCAGGATAAGGTTAGAGAGTTTGAACATAGGTATTTACCCAAAATAAAACGACGATAATGGAATTAGACAAAACTTTCACCAGAGATCACGAGTGGTCATTCAAGTTAACCCATTTTGGCATTTCAGCACATGGCTTACAGCAACCGTGGCCCCACACTCTGTCAAGATTGGTCAAGTAAAATGTAAGACGGGATGAAGACGGTGATACACTGGCCCTTCTAAAGGCGTTCTGCTAAGGAAGAACAATCTTGCATGTGTTAATGTTTTCATTATTCTATAGACTCAAGCAATCGGCGATATCGGTTAGGGCAGAGAGCCACCTTCTAGATACACCCACCTGTATGAATTTTCAGACGATTGCTCAGTGTGGCAGATGATCTAGTTATGTTCTTGTTATTACAGGGGGCAAGTGTTGTGACTCGTATTGAATAGGGGTCTATTGAACATCTTATTCTAAAATTTAGTTAGCTCGAATCATTTTAACATTAGGTCTGGAAACCCCTTGCCTTTATAGAGAAGAGAAAGCGAACTAAAAAATTGGTTACACTCTTTGGTAATCCGCGTACACAACTGGATATCCTACTATTGTTGTATAAAACCTCTAAAATATACATTGTGGTAAGAGTGGCTTTGCAAAGTGGTGTGATAGTCAGGGCCAGGCCCGTACGCGGGGGGACCCCGGGGGGGGGGGGCGGTGGGTGCGGGGGTGCGGCCCCTTTTCCGCCCCCCCCGCCGCACCCCCCAATTCCACAAAAGGGGTAAAGGTCCACTTTTTTTTTTTGCTGATTTTTTGATAAAAAGGTTCAAAAATAGAGCAATTTTGACAAAGGAAAAAAAGTCCACTCTTGGTTGATTAAATGTTCAAAAAGTCCCACAAAAGGATGTTTTTCGGGGGGGGTAGGTCACTTTTGCCACAAAGGTCCCTTTTCGAAAAACAGTCCAACTTTTTAGAGTCCCGCACCCCCCAAAAAAAATCCTGCGTACGGCCTGGGCCAGGGCAAGAATTGATTTCGAACTTGCTAGATGGAAGCATGGAGCATTAGCCAGGGTGATTTGAAGACATTCCAAAATTAGGAACTGGGAGAGTGACTTCTCATCATGGTAAAAGCTATATTTTTTAGTTTTTGGGTATCGGGAATATTACCATCGCAGATTTTCTACCTAATATGATCTGTGACATTACTTGTATCGGACGGCGAACCCTGAATTGACGTTGGTTAGAGCGCCGTGGAACGGTTAGACATTATGTTGCACAACTTTGTGTGCACCACGCACAATTAAATGGCCAGGATGCTTATCGTGTTGAGCCGTTTCGAAGTCACTTTATGGTGATCATCAGTCTATCTTGACGATTTAATGATCAATCTAGAAATTGCTTAAAGCATTAAATTTCACTATCGTATGTATGAAACAGCCGTCCGTGTTATTTGTTATGACGTTGTACTCACTGTAATGTACCGGTGCGAGATGGATATCGGGGTAGGTACGCGCAGAAGACCATAGTCCAGATACAGGCATTCTATGGGATGACATGAGACACTTCAGTATTTAGGTCAGAGGTACAAAAGTGTGAGAAGACAAATAGCAGCTAATGTGTCTTGTATGAGAGTTAGCTGTATTCCTATGGTGAAGGTTTCCAAGTGGATGACCAGATAGACGAACGTCACGTGTCGTAATACCTTAGAGTACATGTCCACTCAATCCGTTTTAGCGGTAATCGGTGACCTCGTGAGCAATGTAGATTAGTGAAAACGCACATGTCACAGATATGCTGCCTGACATTGACAAGTGTAAGTTGGTGACAGATGGCCTGAGATTCTAATGCCATTACGAATAAAGGGATGAGAGAGCCTGGAAGTCTCTCATGCGTATCTATCTCTCATCAACTGAATGTGAGAAGTAGATGTTAGAAATGGTGAAACCAGACATATTCAATTGGTATGTCTGGATTCTCTGCTGACACTACAACAAGATGCAGCTGTTCTGACGGATTTTAAGTGAGTGCAGAGAACATTCTTAAAGTTGTTTCCATTATAAATCTGAAATCACTAAAATAGGACGAACAAAAAACAAGATTTATAATTTATGTAAATTGTTCATAATGCGCAAGAGATAGATGATACAAAATGTTATGCTGTTTCGCTAACAGCATAAATGAATAATGGCCTTTGTCTGTAACTTCAGCTACATCCCGTGCTGCTACTCATTCAAGAATTAATAGGATAGATGAAATGCCGGGGGTTAATGACATATTGTTACAATATTTCTCCATAGGATTTCCCGCGTGTATCATCAATGTTAGTAGTGAAAAACGACCCCTCATTGGGGGGGAACAATTTGGGGGTTCAAAAGTGAGAAAAAAAGGTGCTATATCCCTTGTGTCGATGTTGAAGGTAACTCCGAAACTGGGTCGTAAACTCTGACCCAATATGGTCAATGGTATAAAAGCGGATGGCTCCATATAATTATCATTGAATTAAACTCGTCTGGGGACTGGCTATATATAAAATATGCCAAAGCAAATTTGGTCCCCTCCGCGACCTACAGAACAAATGGATCGTCGTTGCAGAGACAAACTGCAAAATTATAGCCTTTTTCAGAAGCCCCTCAATGAGCTAGATAGTCTTTGCTTTTTAATGAACATGAGTGTTGTCATCAATCGGTTCATCCAAAACCAGGGTATGAATCTTCTAGGAAGATACTTTATATGTAATTTCTGTTATTTTGACTTTCCATTTCACAATGGAAGAAATGTTATTTCAAAATACGTTGGGGTTTATAATCCCTCAGGGTTTTCGAGTTTGCCTTGCAACCTATTCGATATATTGGGTCAAGACATCTTTAAATATTTCCGTGATATAATCATTTGAACAGTGACTCTTATTATGCGCTTAGAAAAACTTATGTGATAATGATGGTCTACGACAGATGACGGACCCGCCGACCGGACGTTGATGATTGACCCCCCCAGGATGAAGATGAGGCGAGGAGGGAAAGGAGGAACGGAATGAGGTGACGGACGGAAAAATGCGAAAAAGTGAAGAAAAGTACTAATACTTACAAAAATGGTGGTGGTGGTGGTGATGGTGGTGATGGTTATGTAAGATGATGATGGAGAAGATGATGATGATGGATGATAATGTGATGATAAGGATGAGGAAGAGGAGATGAGGAGGAGGAGAGGGAGGAAGAGGAGAGGAGAGGCGCGGAGAGAAGAGAACGAGGAGCAGAAAGATAAGGAAGGAGAAGGGAAGAGGAGGGTTGTACTTCAAAAAAGAAACATTTGCACAATCTTGATTAATCATCTGCATCAAATATGATCAGGCCAGGCTCTTCCTCCTATTCATAAGCCGCTAATATAAAACAGATGATCACATTTGCTAGCCACAATTGTTTTTTTTAATCAACCCATAGTGTTTTTGCCCTCATATCATTGCAGGTTGTACATAAGAATTTCTTTATCAGTAACTTCTCTTTAACAATGCCATGGAGCTAGTCGTTACTGGCGCTGTCATACCATCGAAGAAATTCTCTACATTTTCGACCAACGGCGGAGGCACTTTTGGTATGCCCTTTCCAATAGACCAGGTCGTGCTCAAAGGCTAATCTCCACTTTTCATTATGAGGATGGAATTTACCTCAAATAAAAATGTAATGTCTTTAAAAAAATCTAAAAGGAATGCAATCAGGACTGTTCATAAAAAACTAAAATGTGTATCTTAGGTGAAGGATTTACATTGTTGTCAACCATAAAGAAATTACAGATATTTTTGTTTATTTATGGAAGCTAACTAAATTTTCACGTTAGGTTCAAGGGCGGAGTATGGCGTTTGTCGTGCCTGTGGCATGAAAGGTATTCAAACAACTAATCACACACAAAACCGACTTTTTGGTTATTTTTTTTTTTGTCGTTTTGAGAAATCTTATATAAAAAACGAGCTTCCCCTGGGAACTAGCTTTATTATCATGTAACATAATAAAGCGATTCATAATAACGTATGACGTTCCTCGGAAGTACGCCCCTCTTTAATAGCATAATTCTGGGGGTAATTCGGTTAAATGTGAATTATCTCGTTCATGCTCAGTACAGTTTGGTATGAGGAGAGAGAGAGATAGAGAACGGATCCTCAATCCTTCATTAAATGAACACATGTAAAAGTAGAAGGGTACTCAGAAGGGTGTAAGTGAGTCCACCCCATAAGGGCACCAGTTTTAGGAAATTTGGACCCAAGACTCCAATTGAAAGTCTTATAATAGGCCATGAGGGCCAAAGCGAAAATGATGCTCAGATTAGGACCAAGGGACGCCACCCCTTTGAAGTAAATACTTCTTCGAAATATTTTTGTCTAAATTATATGATCGGTTTCTACGTTTGTGATCACGTCTAGTATGTGCACATTTTCTAGGGTTCGCCACCTTTGTCCTTATCCAAGCATCTTTCTCTCTTTGGCATACTGTTTTTCACTACTCAAGCATGATTTAGTCCCCCATAGTGATTCACGATGGACGTATGTTTCTTTGTATGTCGGTAACTTTTCATTCAACGCGCGCTTGTTCTGATCGGTTTGCGATCCACTGATCTTATCGGAGTAGTGGCCAATTTTTGATATCAGATGAAGACGTAGTGTAGGGACCTTTGGGAACTCGGCACACCATCACGAACTGGAGACTGGCCTTATCTGCCTCGTCTAGCTACTTTCAATCCTCTCTTAGTGTCGACGTACACGTCGCACTTTGCATCACAAGGAAAGTTACATCAACTTTTCACAGGCCTGCACGATGTGGACTGACATTGTTGGTTATTCAGGACCCCGCCTAATTACAACATCACCAACTGACGACGTATGGTCAGACGACAAAACTGGTACTCGTTGTACAGCCTGCTACAGAACAGAGATAAGGAGGGGTCGGATTGGCCATGACCAGCATGTCCACAGATGCAATGTTGAGTGTACAATCATAGCCAGAAATCTATACAGCTACTTCCATGGTAACCCACGGCTCACAGTAACAACTGTCTAGCTCCAACAGAGGCAGCTAGTGAAACAGACAAGGACACCTTTTATGACACTCTCAAAGAACACCTTGAGACTGTAAAGAGGCCATGCTTCCATATAATCGGGGACTCATGCCAGAATTGGCAGGATAATCCACCTGTCCTAACCCAGTAGTTGTTGGTCGTCACTTTTACCATGAGGAAACTAACACAAATGGTGAGAGGCTTGTTTCACTCTGTCAAGAGTACCAGCTAAGGCCGCTCAGGCCAGATTCCCAAACCAAGCAGCCGTCTATGGACCTGGATGCACCCAAATGGTTCAAATCCAGCTGGACCACATCATAGTCAATGGCAAATGAGTGAATTCTCTCCGTAACTGCAGAGCCTACAAACCTTGTGGAGATTGATTCGATAACGAAACTCAGCAATCACGTCGCAAAGCCAGCCTTAGACCATCTAAAGAGTAACGCCTGTAGAAGACCGAAAGTTTGACTGGAAGAAGCTACAAAATCCTTCTTCAAAAAACCATTTCAATCGAACTTTCCAATAGTTCAGATCCTTCAAGAACTGGAACTATCTGTGTCAATACTGAAAGGTACAACCGAATTGAGGAAGCCGTTGGGAAGCAGCAGCCAAAGAAGTGGTGGCAAATGTCACCCCTGTGGGAATGCCTAGTGGGTGTCTGAGAAGGAAAAACCTACGGCTGTGAGACAGGAGAGAGACAAGGCATAAGACGAATTACCACTGACCAAAACGGAGTGTTCGCGTTTAGAACACCGGCGGGGTTAATTTTAACACCATCATGGAGTTAATACGGGACCACACCCAATGCGGTGTTAGATTACACCTGTTCGTGTTATTAACACCAATTTGGTGTTACAAGTATGCTATGCACGATGGTGTTAATTTTACACCGTATATGGTGTGTTTGTTGTGTTAATATGTTTTTTTAACACTGCCGGTGTCAAAGTGACCCTGCTGGTGTAATTTAACACTATCTTGGGGCCAATAAGGAAGCCCTCCCCTGCGTGACCTTTAACACCAAACTGGTGTTAACATTTATATTTAACGTGTGATATTTAGTAGAAAGAAAATGCTGATTTTGTTAGTTGTTTCTATTATAACTGCTTTCCTCTAACCAGTCTAAACAGAACACCAACATCATATTAAAATATGCGCAGCAACACCCGCAGTGGGTTAAATCCTAAATTTCAAACACCAGCAACTAAACCACCAACAAGCTTGTGACCACCGAATTGGTTTAAAAATTTTAACAACCAGTTTTTGCAGTGTCATTGATAGAACCAACCATCAATGAATGCATGGCGGAATCTCAATGCAAAGCTGAATGATCATTAAATCTGATGAATGGCCAAACTCAACAAACAGTGGATGACTTGAAAGGTGCCAGATGAGCCGGGGAATGTATACAACGTGGAAAAATTATTCACGAAATATATGGTCCAGGATAGGAAGATCGGTCCACAAAGTCAAGAAAAGGGATGGTACAGCCCATCAAGTGAAACAGAACTATTGATGATGGCGGCAAACTTAGCTCTCTACATCGATAATGGTCCACCAACATCTGAACCTACCTTCTCCTGCTGATAAGGACATTCCTATTGCCAAGACCCACCTCCCTCGAAGAAACAGAAAGGCAATTCTCAAGGATGAAAAACAACACAGTGCGCTGGAGTTGGGACAGTGCCAATAACATCAGAGTGGTGGGGATGGGTATGTGCAGGTCATCCAAAAGGTGAAGTTAAGTTTTCACCCACCTACACCCCCCGAACAGTGGAGCACTAACATCATTGTGCTTTGCCTAAGAAAAATGGAGACTCAGCTGCATGAATAATTACAGAGAATTAGGAATTACCTTGATGTCATTGGCAGCAAAAGGTCTTACAACAAAATCTGTTAACAGAATACGAGGCATGTTGATCATTTACTAAGATCCAACCAGCTGGTTTCGCCCAGGGAGAAGCTGGGCACGCAGGTTCACATCCTAAGGAGAATCATGGAGGCCTTTCAGAGTTATTTAACTCCACTCACTATCACCTTCATCGATTTTAAGAATGCATTTGACTCGATCAACCAGGAAGGTCATGTTCCCGGTTCTTCGGCACTATGGTATCCCAGACAGGTTGGTAAAAGCCATAGGCGTCCTTTACAGGCAATTCAAAGCGTGTTATGGTGAGAGATGGAAAAATCTCGGAGCCATTCCTCATTTCAACAGGGTACTGCAGGGAGTTGTATTAGCTCCCTTTATTATATTGTGATGATAGACTTACGTGCTGCACAGAATGGCAACTAAAGATAAGCGTCGGATTGAGACACAGCCACGTTCAGTCTAGGAGGTATCCAGCCAAAGTCTTAAACGAACCTAATTTTGCGACGATACGCCCTACGGAGTCTTCAATACCTAGAGCTCAGGCACAGTTATCAAGAACAGCGCTGCCAGTGAAGAATTGGGCCTTATCAGCAGGTGAAAAGACAGCGGACATGACTACCAATGCAACCATTCCACTGTAAAGTATGGCGAGTGCATCAACCATGTATCCGACTTCAAAGACCTTGGTTGTATGATGGCTTCAAGTTCTAAAGACCTTAACAAACGAAAAGCCCTTGCCTGGGCCAGCATTTGGAAGGTGGGGAGCCATATGGAGAACGCAAAGTGTATAGCCAAATAGAAAATGGAAAAAGTACAGCCTCTTAACACAACATGCGTGACAGATTTTTTTTTTGTATGGACTGCGAAAACCTGGGTGCGACCAAACAATTTGGAGAGAGCGTCACATGCTTCCAACATGTTGATACAGAACCATGCTGCAACGTCAAGCGCATTGAGTGCGTGTCCCAAATGCCAAAAATAGATGCTGCTACAGGTCCGGAGCCTCTGATAAACCGGTAGATTGAGACAGCTTACTTTTCTTAGGTCTATTCTAAGGATGCCAGAGGGAGCGCTTAGTTGGTTATATGCCTTCTACACACCACCGCATGGTAAGAGGAAGCCAGGCCGACAGAGAACATCAAATCGCTAGACATCCAAATCTCTTGGGGGGATACACACAACATGTTGCAACCACAGGCTATCTCCAACTGGGCCCAAAACAGAATGACTGGAGCGAGGAACGGCGATCGATGCTGCGCATCGAATGATATGATATGAGTGTAGGGTCATAAAGGCAGTGGCGTTCCCAAAGGGGGGGGGGGGCAGGGGAAGCGCCACCACCGTGGGGAATCTTCCACCTCTTGCCCCCGAAAACTTAGTTGATTTACATAGGCCATATACTTTATAACAAATTTAATATATGCTTGCCCGAAAATTGGAAAAATATATGTGCCCTCCCCCCATTTGACCCCACCTGAAAAAAAAGCTGTTACACACTGCATAAAGGAGAATTCTATTCTCAAGTTTGGGAAGAAGGTTTGAAATGCCACTTCTATAGTTTGAATGGCTGCTGATGAAACACCAATGCTCGATTTAGTAAAAACGGTGCAAATTGTTCGTCTTGCCTTATTTGGTATTTGGTGGCATAATAGGGCAAAATGTAACAAGGGTCTAAATGGTTGCTGTTGTTGCTACAGAGCGTCACCCCCAAAGAAATGAACAATGCATTTTATGTTCCATGTATGACCAGAGCAATAATTTTACACAAGCTCAACAAAGTATGAGCATGCGAATAACTTCCCCCAGGATGACCTTAAATGTATCAGGTCCTGTAGCCATGTAACCAAAGGTTGGAACTAGGCAAAATATACGCTTAGTAATCCTTAATAAGACAAATACATTGTCTGATATTTAAAACACAATTTGACTTGATTCAAATTTGCCAGTGACTAATCCCTCTCATTTTACAATTTTCCCCACAGTTCCAAAAGTTGGACCCAAAAATTCTTGATTCAGCACTTTTAAACTAATAGGCAAAACACCTTCAACCTTCCTTCCCCCATATTCGCGAACATGATTCTCATTTTGAACTTGCTAGATGATGGGGAGTCTGTGCAAGTGCCAGAAGACTCTTATATCAAATAGAGAAACGCCAATAGACAATCGGAATAAAACACCATAGCATGATTTAAACACTTAGTAGGGTAGTAGACTATGATGAGTTCTGGTGCTTGCATGGTTTTGCATCCAGATATTTGCATGTTAAGGAATATATTGCATATGAACAACCATGTTTGTGGGCACCGTAATTACGGACGGAGTAATGCCGTTTCATTCCCCTTCAAAGGGGGTCTGTCTGCAAATTAAGAGAATTAAGAGAGAGAACCCCCCGTGCATTCCTAGCTTAATTCTATAATAAAAAATTAATTTTAATAGATGAGAAGTGGAAATGAAATAACTTAAAGTTAGTGAATTTTATTTTAGCAAATCAGTATGGTTGGATAACCAAAGTCGCCTAATTTCACTTATTTGAATTGAACCCAAAACGATTAGAACATTTTACTGACTATTGCAAGATAGTGGAAATGGGACTACTCAGCAAGCGGGTAAATTATAAATTACTCACGGGATAAGGCAAAGTCGATTGTTATTGCAATAACCAACGAAGAACAGAAATTATAACAAGGGGTTATATAACATGTTTCACCCTTATGGGCGCTTCAGATTTCGCAAATGGTCTGTATTCTGATTAAAATGGGTTCATTGAATGAAAGCTTAAACATTTAGTACAGATCACTTAAAAAAATAAAAATATTTTTTTTTTTTTTAATTTTTTATTTATGTTTATATTACAAAAAAACATGAAATGGAAAACTAACTACACTCCATTACTCCTTCTCTTACAGTCTTAAATGAAAATGACACAGCTAAAGAAACTCGTCTTTTCCAGCAATATCTATCTTTTAGAACAAAATGCACATGTCTCATTAAGACTAAAATTGGCCAAGATCATAATGCATTTTGTAGGGCTACAGTGTCTCATGTGGAATTATAAAAGTCATTGGTGACTTGAGTAGGCCCTATATCCCTAGAGTCCCTTAACTGCATTTAAGGTTTGTCCTGAAAAGTAGAATTATATTCAATTTATTTATTTTCCACAGTGAGAAGCAGAATCCAAATGCACGCAAATGCAGTTAAAACTTTCGAGACGTCTCAAGAACACCAGGTCTATGGAAGACTTTAGTTTGTATGGGGAAAATGTCTCCCCAAGAAAAAATTCCCATGGATCAGCCACCCAAAAGTCACCATGGCTCAAACTGGGAATCAAATGGAGGGCGACACTGGTTAAGGCCGAATCGACCGCTACACAGCATTTCCCGCCATTTCTATTTCAGTCTGTTGTTACAATATACTTGAAATAGCGTCTAAGCCATTGTTCAAACAAAAACAACACTATGATCACATAAAAATATTTGCCAAAATTTTTGCCGTTTAACGCATATTACAGGAAGTATGGCACCACTACCCCAAGACCACCCCCACACAAAAAAAAAACAAATAAGTGAAAATAAATCTCTCTTCATTTAAAAAGGAAAATGTCAAATTTTAATCTTACATTAACTAAAATTTAGACTATAAAAGTAGTGTTAGAATCACGTCACAGCTCATACACCTGTACATATCATCTTTGTCATGGATCTTTGTTGGCCTCTATCAAAGAAACCTAAGAGCAGCACCGATACAAAAATTTTCATACACTGGGCAACAGTACCAGTACTGACTGATAAAAAGGAATTAAAATACATTGATTGAATTTGACTT
The DNA here is from genome assembly GCA_023653785.1 of Ophioderma brevispina. Classification (NCBI taxonomy): domain Eukaryota; kingdom Metazoa; phylum Echinodermata; class Ophiuroidea; order Amphilepidida; family Ophiodermatidae; genus Ophioderma; species Ophioderma brevispina. Next base: position 5,647 of record JAMKCH010038733.1, on the reverse strand, counting down.
AGCATCAATTAATTCGTTCGTTCTGGTGTTAATTTCTTTACATTTTGACCCAAACCAAATCATCCTCTAAACTCTAGACTCAAACTCTAATCTACATAGCCAATGTTGTGTACTTATTTTAGATTTGTGAAGTAAAAATGACGCCAATAAATGTGACCACAGAATTACTCTCTGTCTTTAACTCTGGTCAAATAACAGATTATCCTTTATCATATTGCGTACACTTATGTCCCGCCTTGAGTAATGACTTCAGGTATATCATTTATATACTGCGTTAAAGACAGTATTTGTTTTATTTATCATTTAATTATTGTCAAATATCAATAACATCCGTGTGTGGCGGATTACCCTTACGGCTCTTATAAAATACACAAGATTTAAACCGAAAAATTGCTTTATTCTATCATCGGGTAATCATTTAGCATCCTTACCGCTTGTCCAGACAGGGCAAGAACTTGCACCTACGAAAGAGAATTCTGGTCCAAATCAACAAGCCACATAACGATAGCCACACACTTGAAGCAACAAAATGATTTCAGTTATCTCAATTGTAATACAGTATATTGATAGAAAAAAGAATATTAAGACGAGAAACGATTCCGCCTTCCCAACATTCTTTCCGCATGTTATTAAGATACGACTCATATTATATTAAATATGAATGACCTAAAGACTCCACTCAAGATAATTCGATAAAATAAATAAATAAAAAAAAAATCCGAAAATCCATCTGAATAAACTGTAATTTATTCAGGATCCATAGCTTATAAGAATGAAGGAAAGCAACCCTTGGACATAGTTGCGTAATTATTATTTGCACTTGATAATCAAATTAAATCCCAATGGATTACTTTCATCAACTTCGAGGTCTGTTATACTGCAAATTGGATGCGCAATTCACATCAGTTCTTTTTGAATACGGTCTTGCACTGTATGATCGCTTGTGCGAGTGTCTAACCCGGGAAAAAAAAAAAATTACTACTCCTCTCTCTCTCAAACACACACAACACACAACACACACCACACACACACACACCCAACACACACACACACACACACTCGTTTCTGTCTCTTCGTTGTAGAGAGCTACTATACCGTGGTAGCGAAGCATTTTGAGCATGTCACCTGTATGTTGAACGTTTCGGTAACCAATATTTGCAGCAAAGAGAAAAACAGAAAACAGAATGAATTACAAATGGAAATTATGGGACTCAACGACCACAAACAGGAGATGACAGTGGAAGCAGGACCGTTAATATATGCGTTATTTTAAAGAATATGTTTCATTCCAATTAACTCGACTAATTCGTAGTTTCTATTTATATGATCATTATCAAGTTTAAGTGAGCCTGTTCATCAGACTGAACTGGTCAAGTAGAATGCAAAGATTCCATTAAAAAATGTCAAGTGTGTAAGTTTGTAGAGGACTTCGAAGGAAAGCAACGAATTTTATACGCAATCCAAAAATAGCGAGGAAAAACATTTTCTCTTTTCTTCGAAATGTTTGTGTTTTTCGATCGATATCTTGGCATCATAAACAGTCGAAAATGTAGTTATGGCAATCGCCTGTCAACCTGTCAAAAGACCAATTACCGTTTGTCTTCGAACTGACCAAATTGCATTCTGCTCTCAACAATACCAATATTTGGGGAAAAAGTTGAATTAAAAGTATGCGAATTAGCCCAAATTTTGATTTAAATCTGGCAAGTTTTTGATGAAAATCTGCAATCAAAAGCCTGATTGGGGGTGAAAATTTTCACCGAAAGACTTCTATTTTTAATTTTTTGTCACAAAGGACTCGTACGTCGTCCTATACGATAGCCATGGTAAAACACCAAGTTTTAAAACACAAGTTTTATGCATTGCCGTTATCACCGGGTTTATCACAAAAGCCAAGGGTGCACCTCAAGTCTGGTGATAATGGAAAATCATTGTGGTATGCTTATCAACATGATAGGTTGAAAATGTTCGTGCAGAAAAATATCAATTGATAGGGTGGTACATGCACATTATAAAAATTATCCGTTAATGTAAGGGATTACATCATCAGAACTAAATCACATTCTGAAATGCAATTAACTGATTAAAGGGGCAAGAGAGATTTCACATTTCAGGTGTCCCGAAAAAATCAAAAGCCTAATTTTTTCCACTAATGCAAAGCTTTCCATCAATAATTCCCATCTGAAAGGATTAAGCTGCAAATATTGCTTTGGTACAAAATTGTGAAATATCTAATTTCGTATAGGAGATTCAAAATACGAAATTCAACTTGAGTTTATAGTGAAATATTAGCAAATAAAAAATCATCCTTTCGTTTTCCACTTTAAGAAATGTTTGTAGTAAAGAAGGTATAAAATCTGTTGAGTGTCAAATCTATATGAAATCAGCTATATATGACACATTATATAGATAACTCAAAATCTCTCGTTGCACTTTAAGCTACATCTCCATGTAATCAAGAGAGAAGGAAAATGGAGCCGATATATTAATCCAGGTTCCAGAGGTGTAACATTTTGTTGTTTAAAACATAAACCACGACGTCAGCCAGCAGAAGTTACTTGGATGTAAGAATGGTGGTAGTAGGAACCAAGGGGCATGACCTCTCTCAGATCTGAGAAATCGCTTTCTTACACCTCATTTTCGGGTTGCAAAATTAATTTGTCTAAGGTTGAAGCTATTCACATGGTAGTTTAAAGGGATCTAATTTCTTCCCGTTCAGGATAAAGGTATTAAATGGATGGTCAATACTTTTAAGACTCTGGTATTAATTCTCTCAATGTTAACTCCCTTATGAACTTATTTTCTTCCTAAAAAATGAATCACATTGAGCAGACTCGTAATTGTTGGAAAAACAGAAATTTGTCTTCATGGCGGGAAGTCATGTTATTAAATCTTTGCTGTTACCCTAAGATGTTTATTATTTTTCTGTCTTGTATTAATATTCCCACTATTTTCAAACATTGACCACCTTTTATAAATTCATTTGGAATGGGGGAATGAAGAGTCAAGAGGGACATTGTATGTAATGATTTGAAATGGTGGGGTTGAGATGTTGATAATCAATTTTTTCTCAGGCACAAAAATTTATTGGGTTAAACTTCATGCTTGACCCAGATTATCTTGTTTTTGGAAAATTAGGAGCTGTCTGGGTAAAAATTCCACCCAGATTGGACAATCTTGCTGAGGTCTGATGCCCTCCTATGTGTTTGAATACCCTTTTAATTGCAGCTTGTGAAACTATAAATTATGGTATTTTACAGAGATAGATTAAGGAAGAATTTAGGTGGTCGATTCCATCTCAAGAGCCAATTTGGTGCATAAAAATGTTAGTCTGAAATCAAAGAAATTCTTTTCTACCACGATTTCGGATGAAAACGGGGATTAATAATATTTCTGATCTGTTCATTGGTTATAATTTGGTGAAACCATTTGCAGGTGGTAGTTGAATTTGATATTCCCATCAATGACAGGAGAAAAAAATTAAATTTTTTGATAAATAAAAGGCTTTGTGTTGTTTGGTTTCAGAATCCCAAAAATATCAGGATAACTTGTTGAAAAATTACGACTCGTTAGTTGAACAAGCTAAAGTTCCCAAACAATGTATTCCATTCTTAGGAACCCTGCCAATGTTGATGTTGAAAACAAAGGGTGATTACTTTGGATGTTCTGGATGACTTGGATTGGTCTAGTATTCATAGTTGCTAATTTTCAATGTACCATTGAAACACCAATACGTTCTTTTTACTTTTCAAATTTTTTCACAGAGCCATTTGCACTAAACCAATTCTCATAAAATTGGGCAGGGATGATTCTCCCAATTGTTTACTTGGTAGGAATGTCCAGAATCAATTTTTCATTTATTTGTGAATGGAAAGGTCTCCAATCGGTGGGTATGAATTGTTTTTAATAATTCTGTTTCTGGGGATCTTTATTTTCTCTAATTTTGAGAAAATGTTTGGCGTTCTTGGACACTTAAGAACATGATAGCTGTATTTCTTTTATTTCTGTGCATGAAGTTTTACATCCACAGTTGTAAATTCCAAGGGACTGACCCCAAATTGTGTGCCTTTCTGAATTGGTCAAAATTAAAAGGAACAAGGGAATACAAAATTGCGGAAAAGCAAGGGAAAATTAATATGGCATTTCAAAAAAATGGACCCTGACCTTGGTTGATTCCCTGGATGCAAATTTTGGAATTTGGCCTACCTTGACTTATTCAAACCTTAAAAAACGTGAGCTTTGTGTGTGTGTGGTGTGTGGGGTGTGTGTGGTGTGCTTTGGATGGTATGTTAGAGTGGTTTTGTGGTGTCCATTTTTGTTTGTTATTGTCTCTGTTTGTGTGGTTTCCTTTTCAAATCCTGTGCTAAATTCCCCCAAACATCTTTTAATTTTAGCTGCCCTGCTGCCCAATCTCAACGGTGTTTTGATGTTCAGGTATTGAGGTCTTTCCGCCTTTATGGGTCTTGGTCTGATCCGTTGCCATTGTCTGACACATGATGCTTGGCTGTATGCTTTCTGTTGAGATCGGGCTAAAACTAGTCTAGTATTTTCAATTGCATTGGTATCTAGATGTCAGCGTTTAAGCTTGTGTGTAGAAGGGTTTGGCGGACCATTATGTATGGTTGCCTCCAACCACCAAACTAAGTACAGGTATAAAAAAAAAAAAAAAAAAAAATCGTTTCTTGTATGGGGAGCTTGTCTTAGGTCAGGTCAATAGATTAATTGCAGACCTCTCTTCCGAAAGCCAAGAATGCGGGAATACAGAAGAAATCACTGGCAAAAACATTTGAAATGTTCAGATCTACCAGGTGCGTGATAGTATTTTAGCATGCTTGATGATATGGATGACAAGATACGTCAAAGTACCTTCGTGAAAGACCCCATTTTGCCAGTTGGTAATGTTCTTGAGCAGGGTATATAATTTCCCTTTACCCTTCAGTCTTCAGGTCATGGCCACCACAACTCTGGAGTTACTATAGTAGATTCAACCCATTCGTGTCCCACCCTCTAGACTTTCCGAAGGTATAGCCCATTGGATGAGGGGGATGTGCAGTGGATGTAAATTAAAATTCCACGCTAAATCTATGAAAAACATAGATTTTTTCATTATGACTCAATTAAGTCCATTTTTAAACTTGTTTTTTGCAATTTGATCTTTTTTGGAAATAGGAATTGTGGTAGAAGTAAAATGGCTTCTATTCATAATGTAGGTATATAAACAAGTAGAGGAAACAAAGAGGAGGAAAGAGAGGGGAAAAAGAGGGTAGGGGAAAAGGGAAGCGTGTGCGGGGGTGTGTGGGGCATGTTAATTGTGGTGGTGGTGGGGGGTGTGTGTGTGTCTGGTATGTGTGTACGCATGCGTGCATGTGCATATGGTGCATGCGCGATGTATGGGTACATGTTTAACATGGATAAATTTGCAGATAAGGATATAGGCCTACACATCGTGCTGTTTGCAATATGTAAGCAGCCGATAACTGGCACTCACTCGCTAGTTCCTCCATCGCCATCTTCTATATACATAGACTACGCATAGGTGTGTTCATTTAAATATAGTGCGTCACCAAAATTGATAAAAATTTTGTTGGTTTTGAAGAAAGGTGGCAATAATTTATCTTCTGTGGAATGTGGTGTATAAATTTGTGAG
>JAMKCH010038732.1:0-28075 GCA_023653785.1 Ophioderma brevispina | reverse complement strand
ATGACCTAAGGGGCTCCAAAGGCTCTGAACCCAGAAGAAATTACAAGGACCACTGTACAAAAAGTTTCCAGGAAATCTTCCTGTATAATACGATTACGTGGTGGCGCCTGTTTTGACAGTTTAGAAGACACAGGAGAGTGGCATCATGATAAGATTGGCTAGAATCAACAGAGGTGTCTATCGCAAATCATATCATTTGCAAAAAAGAACTCAACTAATTTGTTAAAACCATTCGGTGTACACATGTGGAAAGTGTTTTTCAAAGAAGTTGTGGCTGACTAAACACAGAAGACTCACAGAAGAGATGACACTTGTTTTTTATGTATTAGTGTGTCAGTGTCTCTTAAAAAAGGGCATATTTGACAAACAATCTGGAGGATTCACACCAATGCCACTACCAAGTGCAGATTTTGTGGCAAAGTATTCAAATTTAATCACCAATTAACGCCGGCACGTAAGACTTCATACTGGCGAAAAACCGTATGAGTGTACGCTATGTGACAAACGTTTCAAATCCAAATCGGCATTAACCAGCATACAAGATTGCACACCGGTGATAAGCCATACAAATGTTCTCAGTGTTGATAAACGTTGTACCTGGAAATCAAACTTGGCCTGAACAACCAGAAACCACACCGGTGACAAACCATATCAGTGCACTTATGGGTAAAGTTTCACGGGAGTCGCATTTGATGAACCATGAAAAGTCACACTGGGGAGAACCATTTTCAATGTAATTTACTGCGGGCAAACGGCTTACAGACGGGAAAACGAAATTGACAGACCAATACGGATGCACAATGGTATAAAGCAATTCCAATGTACTGTGGGTGGGCAAATGTTTGTCACAAAGTCATATCTGAACGTCAATACGAGAATTCACACACAGGTGATAAACCTTATCAGTGCATCCAGTGTGTAAAAGTTTCAGATATTCCTCATATTTGACTCAACATGCCAAGAGCCACGCCGGTGAGAGCCCTTTTCAGTGCACTGAATGTGGCAAATGTTTGGAGAAAATCGAACTTGATTAGGCATATCCGAGTTGCACAATGGTGATAAACCATTTCAGTGCTCGGAGTGTGGCAAACGTTTCACTCAAAAAGGTAGCTTTGACATTTTCATACTAAAATTCACACTGGTGATAAACCGTTTCAGTGTCTTGAATGTGGTAAAAGCTTTATACAAAAATCAAATATGGTTTCTCCATCAAAGCTCATCACTCACAGTGTAATAGCACTGAAAGGGATAAGAGCAATAATGCAAGAGAATAAAAAAAAAATTGGAAATGCATTTTTTCCCACCAGACGGTGAAACCACCACACTTAAAGGCACGTCAGTGATTTGCTAATCGGAAAATCGAAAAAATCATCAAAAATCTGATTTTTGAATGTTTGCAGCAAGGAGTAGTATCCTAACATTACCCTACAAGTGGCAAGACCAAAAGCCAACTAATACGAACAAAATGGACAGTTTAGTCATATTCCGCAACAGACACTATTAACTACACGTAATTGTATGGAGAGTCATATCTTTGAACACTTCTCTTTTCCTTCTTTCCTCTCAATTTTTCAGTTGGGAAACATAACTTACAAAAATTCTACAGACTTTCCGTAGCTATTTTGCAAATTTTAAAATATTTTGACTCTCTTGGGCAAATCACTGATATGTCTTTAAGTATTTGAGACATCTTGTCATACCGTCTTCCTTAAATAGCATACAAGCGACGGCTTCTTAAAATCTACACTACACAGTTGATTGTGGTTTATACCATTACGACTAAACAATATCAATGTTTGTGTTTTGAGGTCAAACTTTACATTCATGGTGCACAGTATTACGCGTATAAATCAGGTATTTCCCAGGTACAGGCCCTTTCGAGCTCAGTCTGATTTTTGATGCGCAAAAAAAGAATTACATAATTGGCTAAAAGTACTTGCTTTTGTCTTTAATAACAACCGATTTCAAACCCCACTTCCAAGTTATGTTAGCATATCTATTCCATCAATGCAAAAATACCAAATAGGATTTTGAATTTTTTTTCAATGTATATTCAAAGTGGATAGATGCGTGAACAAGAAACGCGTAAAAAGGGGATCTTTTTTCCCAACAGGCGATGTACGCTCATACATTGATTATGGGGGTGTCACAAACAAGCAAAATTATGAAAAAGTATGTTTTTTTTTTTTTTTAACCCTGAACTTGTGATGTACGCGAGATGAAAATCAATAAAAAAATATTGTAAATTTGTGAAGTAAAGCAACATGAGCACACCGATAATAAGGGTATCTATCAACTCACAGCAAAGCATTTGCTTACTTGTTGGGGTAGCAAAACAAAAACTGACAAAAAGACTTGTGGTATGGTAGCAAAAACAGAAGACCAAATGCCCTTGTTTAAAAGGCACTATCAGTGATGTGCTTCAGAAATCCAAAAAAATCATCAAAATCAGATCGTGTATGTCCGTCCCAGTATATGGTATCCTCACCATACCTACAATGATATGACCAGAAGCAAACCTAATCGGACGATCGGATATATTTTTAGCCATTATGTCGCGAACGACAACCAATACCCCACTTACATTCAATGGAGATTCGTATCTTTGAACACGCCGTTTTCTTCCTTTTCTGTCCATTCTTCACTGGAAAAAGTAAGTATGTGGAAATACTTGTTTAGGTGTTGTATTTAGGAAGTCCTGTCGACGCATCCTATCCAACCTTGCTACACTGGGCCCCCGGGCTATTTTCTTGAATTGGGCAAATTGGCCAAAGTCCTTGAAAAGGCGGACCTTTCCAAACCTAGGTTCATTCGGTGACAGGGACTGCCAAACTTCAAAAGGGGGGGGGGGTGTATTTCAAAATTCAAATTTCCAAATTAAAGGTTTATGCATGAGTGTTATGATCCCCCTTACATAGGTCACTGGGGTTATAGCAATCTCGTCCTAATATGAGAGGTTTTCCCTTGACTCAAGTATTTACACTACATCTTAAGTACTAACATCCTCCTATTTATGGTTTTGTGTCTTTTTAAAAGACTTCTTTTTTTCAATTTTTGCCATACTAATATAGGGGACAACCATTTTGTTTGTAACGGTTACGTTACAGGCACTTCATTGATTTTTATAAACCAGAATCGAAAAGTCATCAAAATTCAAGATTTTGTATGTTTGTACAAGTACAGTTTTGTATCCTAACAACCCTGCAAATACCGACCAGAAGCAACCTAATAAGTACAAATCGAATTTTAAGTCATTATTGTCTTGTATGGTACCACTTACTTACACCCCATAACTCAATTGAGAATTCGTTCTTTCTTGAGGACTGACGTTTTCTTCTTCCTTTTCTGTTAAATTCTTCAGTTGAAAAAGTAACTTACAACAATTCTACACACTTATCCCTTTCAAACCTATTTCTGCAATTTCAACTATTTTTCACTCTTTCAGATAAATCACTCTTTAAGTCATTTCACACTTGGGACTTCCGTCATGAATGAGTCAACATCCCATTTCAAGAAGGTTCATTCTGTCCTTTCCAAGCAACCATTTTTTAATATTTTCACTTCATGATCACATTTCTCGTGTACAACAACAGTAAATCATTGCAGCACAGTTTTTTGAAGAACGCCCATTTTAAAAAAATTGCGATTTTCAACAACACCCGTTTGCTTGGTAACTAGCTAGTACACTATACCTGTAATTGTTAAAGCTCGAAAATGTCATGTGTCGCAAATGAATGAATTTTGTATTTAGAATCTTATATCGAGATTTTATAATTCAACGGCTGCTTGAAACGGCCTTTCAATATGAAGCCGGACATATGTCACTTGTCTACTGTCATCCTTAGTCTTTTTTAATTTGTATCGTGCAAGTCAATTAAAGGTCATTTTCATGAGGTGCCCTATTTCATCATGGAGGACATAGCGGGGGCGGTGGTAGCATTTCCAGCTCTCTGTTAAGTACAATCTGGGATCACAATTTCTAATTACCAATGCTTATTTTATGATAAATACACTTTTTGAGCATTCTCGGTCCCAGGATAGTTTTTTTTAGACAAATACAAAATAACTGTGCCAAAAATATCAAATTTTAAAAATTGGGGGCGCTCTTTTTAAAATGTGCTGCTATTTTTTATTGACATTCATACTTTTGGGTAAATTGGCAATATTGTACATCTCGAATTGAACCTGGATGCTCTATGTTGCTGAGGACATAAATATCTGTGCTTTTGACAGCAAACTGAATCACACCTGGAATGAACTAATTGTATGTGAATTTTAAGTATTAATGAGTTTGTCCCATCAAAATTGATGATTTCTACCTGATTTGGGTCAATATTGACCACTTTTGCAATTCAACCAATTTACAGATAAGAACAAATTTCAGAGTACTGCCCTTATATGCTTTTACCTGCTGCATTTGTTGGAACGTATATTGGACTTTAAAAGACTCCCAAAGACCTGCATTCTTTCCACATATTAAGGAAGTTGTGCACCAAAATTGCTGTAAGGTGCAAATAACTGCATTTGTGAGATAAAAGTGCGGAATTTCCTCGTATCGTATGGTTTTTTAATGAAAATTTAATGTAACGTTCCGAAGTTATGATATTTAAAGGTTAGTATATAACTAGAATCGACATGTATTTCTTGAACCCACGAATACGTCGTGGGTCTATAGGACTGGTGTTTTTGAAGCCAAATGGTTTGTTAATGCGTGTTTATCTTATATCGTCTTGTCTTGACATTCGCATTGTGTTTGGATGACGTGGGAAAACATACTTCAGCGTTTTCGTTTTGGCGATAATAAGGTGGTGAAAGCCAAGTTTAGGGGTCTAAAACAAACAACTTGTTGAATTTGGTTCTTGACGTGTCATACAGCTCCTTTGGATGTGTGCACTTGTAAAAATGGGCCAGGAAAGTTATTTTGGGAATAGCAAAGTCAATCACATAAGCCTCTGGCGCCTTCCCACTTGTCCTACATGTCACTTGTAGCCTTGATGCTTATCCTAGTTTGTGTCAACCAGTGTGCTTGCCCCCTGGTATTTGTTTTACCACTATTAGGTCCTTACCTTGCAAGGACCATTCATGTTTCGTTGGTATTTCCAGGCTCAACACATTTCTGGTCAGATGATGCTAGTTAGCTCTAGTACATAGTTTTACATGGAACTATAATAATGTACATGTCTGCACTAATAATTTTGAAAACTGGTTTATATTTCCGCAGAATGTTAAAATTTGTGTTTTTTCCATGATAAGCCCAGTGCATGCACTTTGGAATCGAATTTGGCACAAGTGATTGCGAATTAAAATTATTCTGTCAGTTCAGATGTAGAATATCCTCTACCCCATAATAATCATTTCTTACTTTAAAACTAACGTCGGGAATTTCCTTAATCCAGCTCCTTTCCTGTGTGTGTGTGTGTTTGCGTGTGTGTGTTTTTCGTGTGTGTGGGTGTTGTGTGTTGCTGAGTGCTTCATGTGTGTGGGTGTGTGCTGTGTATGTGTGTCTATGTCTGTAATGCCTGTCTGTGCCCCTTCTCTCTGTCTGTTCATGTTTTAGTGTGTGTCTACATTTATGTGTGTTGTTAACCCAATGTCAAATAAGTATTAAAAGGGCAATTCGTGATTTCAGCACCTTCCTGTTTTATTCATTGATCACTAGCTATCCTTGAGGAAAATTATTCCAAACATTTGAGCTTGATACCCGATCTTGCAGTTTTGTTTTAGTAACATTGCTCGTTTCCCCACATTCCCACTTGCTGTAAAAAATCATTTTCTTCTCAATTTAAAATAACTGTCCTGGAATTTCCCGATCCCTCTAACCTTCCTGTGTTTTGTGTGTATTGTGTGTGTGTGTGTGGGTGTGTGTGCTTGCTGCTTGCGTGCATGCTTCGTGCATGCGTGTGTTCGTTATGTATGTCTATGTCTGTATGCCTGTCTGTGCCCGTCTTCTCTGGCTGTCCTGTTTGTAGGTGTGTGTCTACAAGTATGTGTGTTTATAAACAAACAAAGTCAAAATAAGTATTCACATTATTGAACATGATGGAAACTTATTCACAATTGCTCAAAGCAGGACCACTACATCATTTGTATTGTACAGTATGTACATACGTGTACGTTTGTGTGCACGTTTGTGGAAATATTTACCGCACGGTGTAGTTCTGTGATGTATTTTTCCCATCATTGGAGGAAGGGCACCCCCGGGGGGCACTACATTGGAAAGAGGTACGGGAATGTGCGGCCCTAAGACCCCTTTTCTTTCGCGTCTCTCCAGCCGTTCCCAAGCCCCCAGTTTGAAGCATAATATTCAGTTCTTACGGTCCCTTTTCATGAAATTTTGGCCTCAAAAGCCAATTTAGCCAAAATTTCAGCTCCCAGTCCGCAAATCCTCACAATTCAGTTACCTGAAGCCCCACTTTCGGAGACAAAATCGTTCCCAGCCCCCAAGTTCGTAAATCGTGGCCGCACATCCCTACCCTGAAATAGTTGAGTGTCCCCCCCGTAGGGCACCCTCAGGGTTAGTTAGAAATTGAATTAAAAGGGGCATTAAAGGTAATTCCAAGAACTTCATTCCAAAAGCACGCCCCCCATAATTTCCAAAGCATTGTGTTTCGCCATATTTTCTGGAAACATGATTTTTTTATGGGAATGGATATTCGCATCATTTGAGGAAGTCGCCCTCAATGGGTTAAGCTTACAAATTAAAGGGGCAATATGCAGGTTAATTAATGGAGTGATCGTGAGTTGTTTAGAGTTTTTTGTTGTGGTTGGGTGAAATATGGATGAGTTCTCAATGGAATTTTGTTTTTTAGAAATTTTTTGTTGGTGAAGTAATATTTTTGAAAAAAAAATGTTTTATTTTTTTATGTGGAATGTACTTTTTCATCATTTGAGAAAAAACAACCTCAAAGTGAATTAAAGGGTCATTATTGCAATTTTCAAAAAGTTATGGAGTTCATTGATGAGTTGTGTTTAGGGTTTTTTGCCTGTTTTTTGGCGAGTTTTGATTGAGTTTCATTGATGAGTTATTTTCTTAGAGTTATTTTGGTTAGTTAGAATGTGATTTTCATCAACGAGTTTGTTCCGAGACTTTGTTTGAGTTATTGTTGAGTTATGGAGTTCATCGATGAGTATGTTGTTAGAGTTTTTTTTTGATGTTTTGTGAATTATAAATGGAGCCCGTCCATGAGATTTTTTAGCGTTTTTGTTAGTGAGGTAGGATGGAGTTCACATTGATGATTTATGTTCTTAGAGTTATTTGGTGATTTTATTGAGATTTCATCGATGAGTGAGGTTTAGAGTTTTTTTTGATTGTTTTTGTGCGTTTATAATTGGAGCCCATCAATGAGTTTTAGTAGAGTTTTTTTTAGTGAGTATTAATGGAGTTCATTGATGAGTTATGTACTTATGTTGTTAAAGTCATTTGGGTGAGTTTATGGATGGGTTCCCAACTGTTTAGAATTTTAGTTTTTTTGGTGAGTTTTGGCATTCATTGATTTGAAAAAGTTATGTTTTTGAGGGTTTTTTTCTTTTTGCTTGGTGAGTTATGGATGGAGGTTCACCAATGATGATTTGGTGGGGCCAAAGCCAAAAATATGTAGCGACGGGACGGAATTTTTGATGATGCATTTTTCTTTTGCACCTCTTTACCATTTGCATTTGTAAATGGTTGATGTTGCTTTTCAAACAGCCCTCACAAACATTCATGCACACATTTAAGAACTCAAGGTCCACATGTTGCCAGGTAGCATATATTTAATGGCGCGACGGGACTGATCGATGATTCATGTTATTTTGAAATTGAACATTGCTTAATATTATAACATTTTATAGGAGGTCAAAGAACATTAAATTTTTTTAACATCAATATTAAGTTCAACTATCATGCTATTAATATCAATAGAATTTTGGATCTTACTTTTACTAGTTAGCAGATACGCAACTTTAACTAACGACTATGTCTGTGCGACTGGACGGAATGCGACGGGACGGAATCAATTTCCTGCCTCAATTCAATTTGGGCAATATCACCTTTTTCATATAAATTTCATTTTATACACTTACTCCACTTTTGAGTGAAAGCCAAGGCAAATTAAGCAACAGTTTACCATATTTCAAGAAACCATTTTGTTTGCTTAAAAACTTAAACCATTTTAAATACATTAAATATCTCTCGTTTTGTGCATTGTTTGGTGCGGTGCATAATACAACTAATTACATATAACCTACAATATGAGCATTTTTTACTGGTAAAAGCACACTGTTTCATTTCATCAAACTACAAAAATATAAAAAATCAAAAAATTAAAAATCTAAATTTAATTATTTAAAGGAAAATAGCTTGTTCCTTTAAACTGCATGCAAGAGTTTTAAATGTTTTTCATTTACAATTTTTACATGCACTTTGCTCCAAAGAAATTAATCGTTCATGAATCATTATTCACTGATAAATACACCAATCAACATAACCAAATCATTTGCCCAATTTTTCTTGTTCTATGTAAATGAGTGCAAAACTCATAGTAGTGAAAGTATTAGCACGATGAAATCACTGACATCGGTAAAAATGAGGGCCCAAAATGGGCTGCAAATTATAAGTGCTGATTTTGAGAAGTCCATTTCCCTGACAATCAGTAACTTCCAAAACATTACAATCCCTCATCGTTACCAATTCTACATTAAATAACAACTTTGTTACTCTGGGAATTTATTAACAAACAAGTATTAAAGACAGACTATTTTAGAAAAAGCATGAACATAATACAAATAATAAAGGAGTAGCATTGTGATATTCACCCACCGTTAACGTTTTGGGACTTTCTTATCCCCAAATCCTTGTGAAATGGGCTATTCCATTTTTAATATGGGCTATTAAAAGTACCCTGAAGGCTGAAGGTAGAACAACTTCCCTCAGGGTATGTGGTAGTATTTCAAGCTGGATACAACATGTACGTACCTGACTTGAATTAGACAATATAACTCTGACTTAAAGCATGTGTTTTAATCATTTTGTTAAAGATAGAACTGGTATTTTTATTATCAAATGAATGTTCAAGCATTTTATTGCTTAGTACAAACGGAAGGGTCATGAATTGTTTTTGTACCTAAAAACAATTTCATAATAGCAGCACGCAATTTTCTGTATGTTCATTAGGCAATTTCCGCCCCTCGCACTTGATCCTTCCGCATTAACAAGACACACTGCGTATCGTTTGAAGGAGAAATATTGGAATGAGTTTAACTTGGTTGTTAACATGACAGTTGCAACATATTTATAGTTGGAAAGTTTCATTTCAATTTAATAATTTTTAGCCCCTCGAATAAAAAAAAATCACCTCAAAATGCGACGTGACGGATTTGGCCCTTTTATTTAGCCGTTTTTTTCCTCTTTTTTTGTAAAAAAAAAACCTTTTGAGAATTTTTTTTAATGTTTTGAATTGTGTGATCCAAGAAATATGAAAAATGCACAAACAAACTTTGTTATCCTCTTTTTAGTAAGAGATTATCATTTTTTCAAATTCCGTCCCGTCGCACTAAGAGTGCGCCATTTTTATCTTTAGTTGCCTTTATTTCAATACCGATTCTGGTAATCTCAAATTTTTTTTTGGTTTCAATAGGCTTTGGTTAGTACCCTTTGTAGCCTGTGTATTTCTTTCAATAGCAGACTTGGTGGATTTTTAAGGTTTGCTGTTGACCATTTTTGGCTTTGGCCCTTGTTTTTATAGTTCTCTGTTGGTGAGATATTGATAGAGTTCATTGATGAGTTTATGGTTTTAGAGTTCTTGGTGGTCGCGAAGCCGTGTGAACCGCCTTGTCTCAAATTTAAAAGGCCATTATTTACCTTTTTAAAGGCAATTCCATTAATCAATTTCCCAATTAATTCCTCCATTTAAAGGGCCATTCAGCCATTTCTCAGTTACCAATTAAAGGGCTTATTCCTCCATTGGCCAAAGGGGCCATCCATCATTTACCTTTGAAAGGGGCATTCAATTTTAGTTAAAAATTAAAGTGCCATTCTATCATTTACCAATGAAATGGACATTCCTCAATTTTACTTAAGATTCAAATGCATTCCGCCATTTTACCAATAACCGGCCATTCTCTTTACCAGTAAAGGGGCCATTCCCAAGTTCAAGGGGCAATTATTGATTTTTCTGAAATGTTAGATTATAATTTTTGCTTAAGGGCATGTAATTTTCAAAAAAAAATTACAGGAATGTATTTTTTTGCACCATTTGAAGAAGATCCCGCCGATTCATGTTACCTCAATACTTTTGTACTTACACTACATTTTCTATTTGCCAAAGCATATAATTTTTTTATTCCATCTTGAATCTTATTTGTTTTCAAAACTGTCTGCCCACCAATCCTGTCTAGGTGTCCTCATACAATTGCGTCTCCAAGCATCATTCCAGTTCCACCAAACACGTGGGTCCTTAATGCATCATTGATGCTCCTCGTTTTTTCGTTTTATTGTTTGTCACCCAGCCTATTATTATGCATTTTATTATCTTCAACCGGTGATATTAAAGTGACAGGAGGAGATGTTTTTTGATATAAATTTCTCTCAAATTTCACTGGATCGGTTTGTACTACCACCTACCACGAAACGTTTGGAAGGTGGCAAAAGAAAACCGCAAGCTTGTTTTGACTTGCCGCTATCGTAATCTTTCCCCAGAGAAAAACCCATGCTTTGGACTTTCTGTGTGGCACCAGAAACTACGAAATCATCTTTATTCCATAAAGACGGCGATTCGGCTTATTCACTTCAGTGTATCTAATACAGTCGAAAGAAGTTAAGCATTCCAAATATACTAAACCTAGGTTCGAGAAAATATTGGGGCGCTTCTTTAGTCAATCTCATGTCTCTTTAAAGCCCAGTTCTTTGACATTATAACAAAAGTTCTTTCCCCCAGCAAGGTGCCACTTGTCCAATCACTGAATGTCAAACAACCTAAATTCCTACATGTACATGTAGCTTCTTTTCAGTGGCGCATCCAGTGGGGGCAAGGCACATCCCCCCCCCCCCCCCCCCGACTTGTTCACAATTCCTGCCACACCCCTAAAAAGTGGCCAACCCGTGCAGGTGTGCCTTGATGTCAACTTTATGTGAGCAGTGATAATAACAAGTTTAATGTTGAACAGTTTATGGGGGCTTTAATGACGGCTTCTTATTAAATATCTGTTTTTCCTGTAATCTCAGTTTTGTATTTGGAAGTCGTTCCAGTTAACAGTGTTCTGATACAAAGAAAATATTTTCTAGCATGTTCTTGCTTCTAGATTGGTATTAAGTTTTTCGACAAGGTGGCGTATGGTAAATATTCCGTTTTACCGGTAGTAAGGTCAGTGACGGGATGGCCAGTTACCCGCGAGAGTTTTTGAAAGGTTATTATATGTTGGACTTGTCGTCTTTGTTGCAAAGGTTCCCATTTCAAGTCATTTTTTCATTGCTGTAACGCTGCTGCTCTTTTGTAGTCCCCATCACGATCTTGCGGATCTGTTTTTTTAAGATGTCCTTTGCGTATGCTGTGCCGTAAAGGGAACAATAGTCCAATAGGGCCTAACCTTAGTTTTTTATGATATTTTCTTTTATTTTTTGGGGTAAGTCGGAAGGTTCCTTCTAAGGAACCCCAGAGTTCCATTGCTTTACTTGATATGGCGATCTATGTGTGAGTTCCATGTTAATTTGTTCTGATGTCTACCCCAAGATATGTATGCTCATTCGTTTCTTGGCACCTTTATACATGTAATGATTGAGTGTTTCAGTGGTGATAGCGAATGAGTTATGTTCATAACTAACATTTCTGTGCTTGGCGTAACTCGTGCCTCCCGCCTTGAGGGGAAAATTTCCCTCTCCATGGGGGGTTCAAAAGGCCAATTTTTCTGTTCAGAGGGCTAAAAAAGGCTGTTTAGCATGATTTTTGCAATTTTTGCCGGCAAAGTCGTCAGGGGGCAAACCTGCACCCCTCCCCCCCGCCTTTTACGCCACTGTTTCTGGTCATTGAATGCCATCTGGCCCGTTCTGCATGATGTAAGTGTGTATCTAAGTCCTTTTGAAGTCTGCCAGCATCCTCAGGTCCAGCAACGGTTTGGAATACAAGATCAATCACCATCGAACCAGCGGACAAGTGATTCAATGCCATCAGGGAGATCGTTCATTAAAATAATAAAAAATTCCAAGGTTCCAGTGACCTTTCCCTGCGGGACACATCGAATCGCGCTGACCATTCTGAGAATTCACCATCTACGACATCCCGTTGCTTACACGTTGGTGAGAAAGGCTTCAATCCATTTAAGAGTTTGCCTCTCACACAGTACTGTTTTATTTAGCAGTAAGCTTGATGAGGTCCCTTTCAAGGCTTTTGAAATCCATTATTACCTTCACTTGTTGCTTGTTTGTCAACAGCTGTGTGATATCGTGCATAGTTGAAAGGATTGTTTTCACAAGAATGACCTCGTGCGGACTCCATTTTTGTATTCATAGGAGTTGTGTGTGTCCAGATGGGTCATAATTTGAGGAATATGCGCCGAAAATTTTACTGCAACTGCTGTAGATAACGGACTCTGTAATTGCTTGTAAAGTTCTGTCTTCCCCCTTTTTGAATATTAGGGTTATGTTTTGCGCGCAACACAGTCTTCTTCTGGAACTACCCGATTCGAGAGAAACTTGAAAGACCTAGCAAGGACTGGACTTAATTCGTCCGCTGTTGTTTTCAGGACCCATGGTAAAATCTCATCTGGCCCTGCCGCCTTTTATGAGGTTCATCAATTTGCAAGCAGTTTTTTTTTAAAACC
This sequence comes from Ophioderma brevispina, assembly GCA_023653785.1. Taxonomy (NCBI): domain Eukaryota; kingdom Metazoa; phylum Echinodermata; class Ophiuroidea; order Amphilepidida; family Ophiodermatidae; genus Ophioderma; species Ophioderma brevispina. The sequence goes on along the minus strand of JAMKCH010038732.1, from coordinate 15,283 downwards.
CCCTCTACTTACCTGATCATAATGTCAGGCATGTTGGAACTGCTACTTTCCTCTTTCTTCGGTATGTCCCCTCTAGTCTTTCCTTTGTGAATTGCGATTGGTATTGGTAATTTAGTAGTTCTGCTTTTTGCGTGTGTCTGTGATTAGAACTCCCTTGTGTGTGTCCTTTAATGCTGGGATCCCCTTTAGCCTTTTTTAAAGGTGCGGTTTCCCATCGTCGTTGGAACCCCCCTGATTTATTTACTAGTAAGTATAGATTTTGATATCATAATGCAAGGCCTTTATTTTTCTCACATTGTCATCCTGAATTTGAGCCCCTCAACTCCATTTCATCATTCCCAAGATTAACCAAAACCCGCCGTTTAGTGGTTTAAAAAACCATGAAAATATTAGAACAGTATTGAATAAGGCTTTTCAACATGCATTATTGCTTCTACCATCAAAACCGCAAGGTTGTTTCCCACGGGACCTTGACCGCGGTTCATTTGCAAGTGCCAGGCTCTATATCAAGGAGAGACACAATACATTACTCGGAACAAACACATTTTAGGGGATTTTAAGACGCTCCCAAAATTGCTTCCTTAGAGGTAGACATTTCGCATTTGATATACTTTCGTATTATGCTTTCCTCTGTTGCTTATTTTAAAGCTTCTTCCGATATTACAGAATTTTCCCAATCCTTCCTCTTGTTTAGCAACTCTTTTGGCTTTATTGTTGCTCTTTGTTTACGTTCACAGCCAGCACTTTCCTGTATTGTTGATCCATGGGTACAGTGTTTTCGTTTACGCAACTGTCTTTTGATGTCCATGTGTGTCCAGGGCTGCTTTACCTGTTTTTAATTCATCCTTAGAGAATAGCATCACTCAAAACAACCCGTGTCCTTGTTTTTGAAATCATTACTGATTTTTTAGACTTCTTTCTTGAGTTTTCTTCACATAGATCCTTGTTTCTATAAATGCCCTTCCTGTGGTTTTTTGTTTTATAGTTGAGTTTTTTTTTTAGTTTTACTAGAAGAACGGGATGCCGTCGTTTTCACTGAGCCCGGAAGCAAACGTGATTTTTGGGAGACCACTAACGAAGGATTTTTAATGATAATGATGTCCAACGTGTTATTTTTCCTGTTGGTCCTGCTCAGCGACCAAATCATTTGAGATATCTATGAGATCCCTACAGAGCCAGCTTTTGTCACTGCCTGGACTACATACTGTGTATCCCACATGATCTCTTCCCGAGATTGAGTCTTCAGCCAGCCATATGTTTTACTGTATGGGTCTTTTTCTTTTGCTTAATCTTAGTCTCATGATTCTCTGAGCGTGTTTAGATACTCTTTCTTGTCCTTCTTTGTCCTTGGTGGCCGGTAAGAATGACCTTTACAGAATTGGCTTTGAACCTTTGATGTTAAGTTCAATCCAGATTATCTCAGAGTCGACATGTACAAACAGAATCAGGGTCCATCTTTTGTCTTGGTGACAAAGTATTTTACTACTACTATTGAACACACTATTAATACTCCCCCCAAACGTGAGATAGCCTCCTTAGAAAACGGTTCCTGGCTTTTTTCTTGAAGACAGAGTATTACTTGAAATATTTCACACTGACTTTGACTCTCTGATCTCCTATAGACCCACATCGAGAAAACTAAGAGTAAAATAGTTCAATATGCAATAACATCTTGAAACAAACGGCTCACGGCCACAAAATGGGGTGCTCGCCCAAATTCCCTAAGATCGACGGCACTTTCCTGTGCTAACTCATGTGCAGAGTATGCCTGCCCTTGTTTTTTTTTTTTTGATTAGGAAGATCAACACCATGCCAGAAGCTTGATCCAGTCGTTAAATGCCTCCTGCCGGCTTTTCACAGTATTCCTCCGGCCAACACCAACGGAAAACTTGTACATCCTAGGTGGAATTGCTCCACCAGACTTCCGTCGTAGCGTATCGAGCATGCAAGCGTAGCTGCCAAGTATCCAATGTGAAGCACCTATGTCCTGGGACAGATACCTGCTGCCAACCGTTCTTAAATCCATAGAGAGTTCTTAAGTCAAGTCCAACCTCTTGAAACATCTCTAAGGAGGTTAAGAAGATAGTCTCCTGTGGACAGAAAGACTTGCTATCAAGAAGTAACATCTTATCGTAATTGAACCTGGTGAGCAATCCCCACCTGGGGCTGACTCCTCATGTGCTGAATGGCGATGCTCAATAGATTGAGAACCAAAATTGGCCGATCTAAATATGCCTTGCAGAGGTAGGGCTATCTGGAAGCAGATCAGGATACTACCTTGGTTGTGGAACAGCACCACAGAGCAATGGACACTTTCTTGGTCTGCCCACTGCTGGAGCAACAATGCACAACCAGACTCTTGCGGAATTCAGTGAAGCAGCCAGACGCTGTACCCATTCGGGCTGGATCATATTTGAGAACCACAGTGTTTGGACGCGATAAGAAGAAGCTGACTTTGTAGGTTCGTTTATCCATTCTCGATGTCTGTTTGGTACATAACGGTCGTAAGGTACATTTGCCTAAAAGTGTTTTTTTGTGAGTTTTGGCGTGCATGAATATGAATACTTGAATAACCACTGGTCAATACTATGCACTCACTACTACTGCCCAAAAACGTGATGTCCTGTTCCCCCAACCCCCCCTGCTCTTCAGATTTGGAGGCGACGGTAAAAAAAATTGGCACAACCGTCCGAGCGCATCGATCGCGGTACAATACACGTGCCGGTAGGAGTCGGTAACTTCACAAATCTGTGCCCCCTCATCAACAAAATCTTGGCTAGGCCTACTGGCTTCTTTACCAATAAACTAGCAGTGGAGAAACTTTGTGTCTTCAATCTTATTAAAATCCCTGTGTCACACTGGACATATAGACCACAGACCACCTAGGAATACAGGAGCTTTGGCAAGAGTTCCTATGTACCCCCCCCCTCCCTTCTAAGTTCTACATTAACAAAATTCTTTTTTATCAGGCGTCTTCTTCTTAGTGTATCCACAAGTCATGGTAAAGGATTGTGGTGGTGTTCAGTTTTTATTCAACTGAGTAAGCTGATTATGCTTCAACTGAAGTTTAATTAGTAACTCATTGCTGGAGTTGCTTATGGGGGATGTTGGAAGGAGAACCCTGGGGTATCTTTGAAAGGACCATGGGTAGTTGACAGCAGTGAAGTGGACCCCTGGGTAATTGAACGGAAATCTGATAGTAGAGAAAGGATCATAGGGGTTTGTCTGGAAGAGACACCCATGGGTAAGTTTGGTAATTGGCCATATAATGTAATGGAAAAGGGTAACCTTTGGGTATTTGGTATAAAGGTGTTGGAGCTAGTGTGGAAATCACAGTTCCGTGGGTTAGTTGGGAAAGAGCACCTGTGTTAAGATTAAGGAGAATTTAGTTACTTGGAAGGAGCTCTTCTGGCAGCTAGTGTAAGGGATTCTGAGGGACAGTCGGACAAGGGGATCTTGGTAGTTGTGAAAGGATACTGTGGAAGTTAGGAACCTTGGACTTCAAAGGTTGCTAATACTACAGCTCATGTATGTAAGGTTCCGACGGAAGGTTAACCAACCCTAAATAAAACCTGGTACCCCATCGCAAAACGCGGAAAATGCGCAATTCTAGTTAGTTGGCCTTAGGGTTAGGGAATTGGTTAGTTTAAGGCCATAAACCTATAAAAAAAAAGTTTCCCGTAGGAATTTAAAGGGAAAGGTTACATAGGAACTCTTGCTGAACTTCACTGTAGTAGTGCATTTGTAAAGAGAAACAGATGTGATCACTCTAGCAAGTGATCAACTGAGATGCAGAGCTGCATAATCATTTAAAAAGTACAATGTAGCAAGGCAAATTATGCATAGTCATAAACAAGTTATGCAATTAAAGATGTTCAGGGGATTTATCAAAAAGAGTCAAAATATTTGAAATTTGCAGGAAAATAGTTAAAAGTGAAGGATGGTTATAGAATTCTATAAGTTACTTTTTCCAACCTGAAGAATTGACAGAAAAATGAGAAAAACCACGGCCTTTCACAGATAAGATTATCATTCACTACGTGTTGTAGCAAGTGTCAGTACGGGACAGTAATGAATAAAAATATCCAATGTTGTCCTTATCGATGATTCTGGTCTTATCATTTGCAGGGTCACTATGTAGGATAGCTGTACTTGTTATATACATTCAAAATTGATTTTTTTTATGATTTTTACGATTATTTGGGGGGAATTTTTTTGCAAATCATGATAGTGCCCTTTAATGTTAACTGCAAAAAGCAAAAATGAGAAATTTGGATCTGGAATGTTGGAATGTCACAGTGTATAGGACATGGTGTCCCCTGGTCACATCGTAATCTTTCTTAACTGTATAAAACACGTCAGCTTTGGTGGGAGTCCTTTTTGTGTCGCAACGCAAGATTACTCTGGTTTTGTGTCTGTGTTATTGTGTGTTTGTCTGCACAGTGGTCAAAGGTTAACCCTTAATATATTGCCGGCCGTATGAGGTCCGTAAAGGCGACGTGATGTAAACTTGGTGAAAAGGAGGGAGGGGTGGGGGGACATGTTGCGTGACCTCACATGACCTTTGGCCACCCATCACAAACCGCGACGGTAGACGACACAGCGGTCCGATGACCGTGATGTATTTTTATTTATAGAACTACTGTTTCATACACAATAACAAAGTACAAATTCAAGACTGGTAATTTTAGCTGCTTGCCATAGCCGTACCATTTAACAAGAAATGGTGTCCCTGTACATCGTTACCACTTTTTTAAGCTACAATATTAAAAAAAAGAGGTTCACAGTTGCAACAGAGCACCATTTGGTTGAGGCATAGTTCTTGCACATTTAATTGATATTGGAAAGTTATAGGTGTTGTTATTACTTCTTTTTTAGTAATTGAATAGTATACTTTTCCGGTGTTGAGTGTTGAATTGAGTGATTGTTTTTGTCTGTCATTTATGACTTTTGACGTAGTGTTCTACAAAAATGCGTAAGGATTTTTTTATTAAGAACACTTAAGATATTAAAAAATGCAAGGGCAACCATGTAGCTTATTTTCAAATATATGACTTCAATTCGTTTAAAGCTTTCTGGGGACAGTGTCCTTGTAACATCGTTGCCAATGCCAAAATGGGCATGTACAGATTATTAGTGCGCCTAATAAATTTTTGTACATGAGATATGGCAAACAAGGTTATTTTTCATTGAACTAGAATAATTATGCACCAAAAGTACATGTGACCCCCCGCACTTGGAAAAATTTTGCCATATATGTCCACACTTTGGGTGCCAATTGGTAGAATGGACCCACTTCCAAATATTCATTCTATATTTTTTTTATATATAGTACGGTCGTATGGAGACCGGAATATGACTCCCGGCGCACTCATCTACTTTCTACCATGTAGTCAGCCAGAGTGTAAAGCTATTCCTACATATAAATGTTTTTGCATTCGTGGTTTTGACAGTAATACAATAATCAAGGTTGAATGTTGCGTAAAGTGCAACAAGAGATTTGAGGAATCCATGCAAGGCCTAGGTCGTGATTTTATATAGATTAGATACTCAAAAAAGTTCTTACCTTGTATTTTGGTACAGAAGGGGTCTTAAAGTGAAAAACAAATTTTTTATAAAAACAATTGATTTATCAGAAAGAGTCAAACATACTCTTGAAATTTGCAGAATAGCTAAAAAGGGAAGGATAAGTCTGGAGAATTTTCAATAAGTTACTTTTTGCAACTGAGAATGACAGAAAACGGCAGTGTTAGTGTAGGCACAATCGGATAATTTAAAAACAAAGTATCAAATAATTAAATATATTTATATATGGTGGGTTTTCGAGTAGAAGTCCATGTATGGGCATGCTTGGGCACCAGTCAGAAGTTATATTTGTTAGAGGTACATTGAACTTTCATAAACCGTGTCTCAAAATGATCGGAACATTTTTTCATCATTATTTTCACAGGATTGTTTAACAATTACTGGTCACCAAAATCACCCAAAAGCAAGCTTTTTATTTTTCTACAGTCGTTAGCCTCCACCAAAGGAATGACAGTTTTGATGGTTTTCGTATTTTCCGAAATAATTTTCCTCTATTTGTGACAACAACTGCCAAAAAACATGGAAAGTGGTGCACTGATGCACTTTCCAAAAACCCCACAGCCGATGGTCCACAACATCCGGCGAATTACAAAGTTTTGTGGACAGCCTTTTTCATTTTAGTAAGACCGGGGTCACGATCGATCGCGGCAAAGAGATAATGAGATTTAGATCACAGACGGTCGCGGGCTATGCAAATGTATACACATCGAGTGCCTGCTGTTGTTGAGGAGAATGGGTAATTGATTAGGTTAATAATTGGTGTTTTCGAGTTTGTTAGTCTTCTATGTGCTGGTCCATGGTATAAATGAGTTTGGTTTACTATTTTAGGCAGCCCAGAAATACATATATTGGCCCAATATGGTTTCCCATGGCAATATGGCCTTGCATTTTAGGGGGGGCTTGGTCGACCAATATCGAGCAAATATGGTTTTCCCATTGGCAAAATGCATTGGACATTAGCTTTGTCAGACCAATATCGAGCCAATAATTGGTTCCCCAGTGGCAATATTAGCATGGCCATTATCTTGTTGACTATATTGGAGCATATGTTTTCCATTGGGCACTCAACATTGGTCGAATATTGTGAAGTGTGGGCGTAGTCTCAATAAGACCTCTCATTTTTTCCAGCAAACATGTTATGTTTGACGATTCTATTTTCTGAAGTGAATAAATGCAAAACTTTTTTCATCACTAATATAATTAGTATGATGTGTTTGGTTGATCATTTTCAAGCTAGTTTGATTAGGGAAGCAATTGTAAACACAACCATATTTAACTCAAACATAGATCTACTTGAAACCATAGAATGTACATGTCATGAAAAAGGTAATTATCCAATGTTCCACACATTTTTGCATAATTCCCTTCAACTACCTATTTGTTTAAAATGTAGTACTGCAAACACTTTTCCTGTATCAAGAGGGAGGGGCCAGTCCTATATATTGGTAGTGCATGCAATTTTTAATTAAGTGCTATTGTGCTCTATTTTAATTGGATTATGATTAATGTATGCCAATTTCAGCAGAAAATAACTATTGGGGGCAAAAATTGATCCAATATTGATCAGAGTATTTGGGCCAAGGTTGGCTCTTTATTTGCCCCTTATTGTATTTCCCAATATATTGGTCCATTCTAGGGGCCATGACGCCAAATAATTGGTACAATATTGTAAGCATTTTGGGCCAAATAAATTTCAATATTGGGCTTATCTGGCGGCCAATATTGTAAGTTGTCTGAGAGCCATTTAGTGTCATTTTAGATTGAATTATACAGATGTAGAAAACAAAAGCAAACAAAATAATACCATTACAGGCAACGGAAAATACGTGTAGGTCCTTCATCTCCCCCCCCCCCCAGGACCCTTTCCCCTGCGAGCCCGACCCTAGCTTTTGCGAGGGCCTGGGAAGTGGGAATGTGCACCCAGCTCAGACCCATTGTACCTCTGACCAGCCCCAAAAATAACCTGACCCTTTGACTATGGAGAAGAACCCAACTTTGCCCCCTCAGAACGACAAATGCCTCAACGTCACTTCTGCCCCTCCCCCATTTGCACAAGGTATGTTAAGCCCACTGCTGAAACAGATGATCTCTACAGCAGATGGCAGATGGAAAACTTGACTGGGCGATTCAATTTATAAGTGATTTCCTCCCCCCGCCCATGGAAAGCATGAAACTAATGTTGTGTGAAGAGTCAACTAAATCGAGTTTCCCTATTTTCCTTTTTTTACCCCCCCCACCCGTTGATATAGGCAATGACTATTGAGTCGGGAGGGGACTAGATGTCCTGTCGCCACCGGTTGTAGATAGCTAGCTTACATGAATTCACGAAAGGTGAAAAAAGGTAAAATAGTGATGGTGTTTCCAGACTAACAGATGGGTTGTTAGTAACAAAACAGAAGGTGCTGGAATCACGAAATGCCACCTTAATGAGCATAACGTAGTTTGCTTAGAAAATTTACTTGCGGACATCTGATCATTTACACTTCAGTATAATATGATTAGATAATAATAATGCATTTTGATATTTGTCAATGCACTGTCGTCCTGCCAACCTTCCTGTTTTATAGGAAATCGTCCCTAGTTTGTTTGAATTTCAAATTGAACAAGGCGGTTTCCTCAAACCACAAAGGTCCCCCGCCCGTCTCGATAGTAAATGGAGGGAAATATAATTCTAAGATCACAGGGAGGACTATGGTGGAAATAAGTGGTTCTAAAACCACTGAGGCTCCTGTCAGCAGTTGCACTTTGATGTTCTATCAAATGTTGACTACATTGACCCTACAAACTCTATTGTAGTTATTTGACCTTAGAGACCCTACTTGACCTTGAAATGACCTTCACATTTTCGGTTTAGTCAAAGTTGACAACATCCACAAAGTTTCATAACCTACCACATGTTGAGTAGTTGACCTTGAATAACCCATGAACCTTGGAATGCCCTTCAAAATTTTTTGGCAATGAAGCGTACTAAACCCATCAGTTTTCATGCCCTACTACCTGGGTATGGATTTGACTGGATGACCACATGACCTGAAATAAATGAACATAACAATTTTTTTGATGAATGTGACCACCCCACAAGTTCTCTCAATCTTCCACATGTTAAGGATTTGACCTTGGATGACATGATGACCTTGAAATGACCTTCCAATTTGTTGGCACTGACTGGTGACCACACCCACAAGTTTAATCATCCTACCACAAGTGACAAAGGACTATAGCCAATTGTAATTCCATCATGACCTTAATGACCCCCACATGACCTTGAAATGACCTTCACAATTTTTTGGCACTGATGTGACCACACCCAAGTTTAATCATCCGACCACAATTGGACAAAGGCTATAGCAATTTAATTCATTGACTTGAATGACCTTTGAAAGACTTCAAATTTTCGGCACTGAAGGTTGACCCCACCCCCCAAGTTTCATCATGATCCTACCACATTTGACAAGGGGTATAGACTATTATCCATTTGACATTGAATTGAATGACCCAGCATGACCTTCAAATGACATTCAAATTTTCTGCACTGCATGAAAGTTGACCACACACACCAAAGTTCATCATCCTGCCCCAATTGCCAAGGCTTATAGCAATTGAATCCCATTTTTGACCGCCCTTGACCCATGCCAACATGCCCCACCTCCGAACTCATCCACCGTCTCCTTGGATGCCATCTTGGTGCAAAGATGGACACCCATACTTGCTTAATCAAAAAGCTATCGTGTGTACAATGTTTATAACAATATATCCTATTTTGACCAAATTTGGACACTATTTTGGACCAATTTGACCCTATTTTGACCATATGGACCTTTGCCGTATGTAACATGACAACTTTTAAATCCAGCCATGAGTACTTGAGATGCATGCATCTATGTTGACGAAGATGGAACACCCACACGTGCTTAGATCCAGAGATATTGCGTGGGACGCACACATGCAAACACACACGGACGCAGGGCATTTCTATCGTCCCCTTTGCCAACTAAGTTGGCGGGGACCAAAAAGGGATATCCTGATTTCTGAAATTCAAAACAAATCTTGAAAATTGCCAGAAAAAGTCCTGAAATATTTTGGGGGCTCCTAAAGCTTTACACAGAATTAAAAAACACGAAACCCAGGAACTTAAGGGGCTTTTGCCCCTGTGCTACTCCACTAGAGGCCCTAAAGTGTATCAGAAATGGACCCCAACGGGCTTTTGTGATGAGGTGTTGTCGGTGTGACACATACATTCTGATTTGGGTTCTCAGTTGGAAGGTGTTTGCAATGTGGTATGTTAAGCGCATATGTAGATGAGATTAGCGCATTCATGGGTGACGTTGGATTCATTCATTCGGCAAGGTGTTTGTATGGAGTTTTTTATGAAAAACATGCGGATTTGATTCAAAAAGGGCTTGTGCCAGTTAAGATTTGTTGTCAAATGAGCAATAATGTACTTCGAAACAAGAATTGATACAAATATGTACATCATCATTATGAAAAGTTGTTAACACATGCTACACTCGACAGGCAAGAATGAAACATTAATAGCCTCTAATCTTCAACACAGTAAACTTTATTTTATTTCTATAAGGAGTACAATAAACACAATCTGGAAATATACGATGAGTGATAAAAAAAAAAACAGCTTTCTCTACAGGAGAATGACAATGATGGTACTTTGATCATTCTCAAATTATGATCCATAATAAAGTAAATAAGTTAAAAACATCAATCCTTGCTTGGACAATAATGAACTTATAATTTGAGCTTCTAAAAATGAGCTGTCAGACTTCAAGCAGCCACAACCTATGACATCTTTTCCGGGCACCTACCAGAGGTGTTTTTAATCAACCCATGATGCATTTCAATTGTTCTATACTGTACTGTACTAAACCTATTCCGTACTTAGGCATTAAATTGTTCCACCGAGTTTAAGAACCACAATACATTTCATAATCATACTAAAAATTCCCTAAGTTACGAGCTTACGAGCTAAAATGAGTGTTAAAGTCACTGTTTTTATGTGTTTAAGAATAGGATGTTTTATGGGATCACCCTGACGTCCTATTTTGAGTGAATTTCCCAAAACTGGTGCATGTGGGGATGTGACTCAAACATCCTCTGGGCACCTACTGTGTACTTGTTAGTTTTTCTTGTGAGTGTGCCTGCAATTCACAGGATAAAATACCACATTTTATTTACATAGAAACAAAGGGTCGACACATATAATCCTTTCACATTCAAAATTGTGCCCTGCCAGTAACTTCCGGTGTTTAATTGTTGAATCCAGGTATCCTTGAAAAAGAATTACTCTCACAATTTCAGTAACTTCCAATCAGACACCTGGGCGGCACCAGGGGGGTGCAGAATTTCAAAATTTAGGAAACACAGTTTTATGCAAAAATGTGCGCAAAATTGGGGTTTTTTAACCCTATGTTTCATTTTTGTGCTATTTTTGCCCTCCCCCATGTGTTGTCGCTCCTCCTATGATTTTACCCTTGTGCCGCCCCTGTCATGACATACAGTGATAGGAGTAATAGTTGTATCAACTGTTCCAAACCCACTGTAAATTTTAATTTCTTGTAAACATGTTTGACAAACAGAAAATACAACATTTTAAATTCTTGTTAGAGAAGAATCCAATCTACATGCAAGATTGGCACTATAAATACTAATCCAATGGTTCAGATAATTTGCTGGACAGTGGAACTTTGAATCAAGAAAGATACATTTAGAAAAAGGGTCTACGCTTATCGACTAGCAACCAATAACATTTCCCCATAAAAACCTGAATTGCATTCGAAAGAAGTGAATAAAAAAACCAAAGTAACGGTGGTGTTCATGTGTTGATGACTTCAAAGACGAGTGTCACTCACAAATTTAATTGATTCATTTGGCTCAGTGTAAAAAATTTCGTATTTCCTTACAGGGATAAGTCTTGTAGCAGTGCTGGAGACTGAGTCCGGACTCGGACTGTGAGTCCGGACTCGATTCGAATTTCAAGGACTCGGACACCTTGGACTCGGACTTGGACTCGAGCCTTTGAGGAATCGGGGACCAGCGAGGACTCTGCTAGAGTCCGCCAAATTGCACATTTTTATAAGTTTATTTTAGATGTTTTTACTTTGTGTTGTTTACCGTAAATCGTTAGAAACGAAGATGCGATCGAATGTTTTCATTCCAGAATTCTGCACCAAAACAGCACTCTGTGATTGAGTGATGACGTCGTGATCGAACAAAAATTAGTGTCAATTAATGTGAGACCTTCGCAATAATCCATTGTAGGTCTACAAGCCTCCATTCAAATAATGTAAAAAAGGATAGGTTTAAGGATAAAGGGTGATACGCCCCAGTCGTATTGATGGTTCAATTATACTACACAGATCAAATCAGGCTGGTGAAAAAATGTGTATACCAAATCACCTAGAAACATTTCGATAGCGATAGTATTGTGCCACCAATTTTTGATGAAGCTACCCTAACAGACTAATAATTTATGCAGTATGACGTTATTGACAAATAGGCAAAGAAGTAGCATAAATTTCACAGAACCCACATACAACCGGCGATCAATAAGCTAGATTTCAACAAGCAGTATGCTCCACTCTCTTGATCGAGGTAGCCTATCCAATAGTTAGGATCACTGCGTCATGTTTCATGATTCAATTCTTCCATCAAACAGTCGAAAGTTTTTAAAGCAGTTGATGCAATTTTAAAAAGTAAACCAAAATTTATTTCTTGACTTGTGACTTCAAATTTGAGTTAAAAACAATGTCTAGTCAAGTGAGCTGCCAAAGAAAGTTAAATTTTAATTAAACACTTACACTACCAGGGGCATTGGCTAACCAGTGAATAATAAATTTGGTCATTCGTTGTGCATGGAGGACGAGGAATTGGATAGAGGACTCGGACCTTGGATCGGATGGGGTGGACTCGACTGCAGCCCTTTGCTATTTAGAACCCAGTGTAAAATCATGCCACAGCAAATATACAGATAAAATAATTGTTTTACTAGTCATGTGTTTCCAGAGGCATAATAATGATACTAAGCCAATTGGAAGAAAAAGGGAAATACAATTAACTTTCAACTTTTGAAAACACATGACGCACAATGGTCCCAGTATATTACTCCAACCCCACATGCATTATCTTCAGATTTTTGAAGTGATATGACATCCTGACCTTTTCCTTTCAAAAAGTTTGGTTTCATCAGCATTATATATAGTACTGATAACATTGTAATACCCAGGTAACAATACAATATCTAAAACATTTAAAAGTACCGTAGATGCGGCACATTCTCGGGAAGTCGAACATTTGACCAAAACTTTAATTGACACCCATGACAAAACAAACCAATTAGCGAAGTAGGAAACATTAATTTTGGTTAGGGTTTGTCCAAACCGAACCCAAATAATGTTTCCACTTTATCTTGAATATTGGTTTGGTTTGTCATATGGGAGACAACTAAAGTTCGGTCATGTTTGGGATTTCCCCGAAGAATGACCCCCTTACATCATTTCTATAGTCCATTAACCTAATGGTAGTCTTAGCGTTAAAGTTTTAAAAAATTCTCAAAGCGTATGATCCTTTTGCAGTATCGGGGAACATTTTGATTTTTTCTTTTCACTTATCTCAATGTTGCAACAAAAATGATGGAAGTAATATTCTGAAGGTGCCCTTTTAAGTTTTGAACTAAATTAAATTGATTTGGTAGCCAAGGCACTATACATAGTTCAAAAATATTTACCAATTAACACAAGAATGATGAAAATGGGTACTTATCAATTCAAACCCATATAGTGTTGGGTTTGATTTATTTTTAAAACACATCCAGAAATATATCGGGGGTAATTGCTTCCGGCCCAGGCTGTCAAGCTGTGCAAGTGCAGAAATTCCAACTGATGATGACCAACTTGTAAGTTTGCCTAGCGCTTCATGCCATCAATTCAAACTTTCTGATGGAACTTAGGGTTTTTTCAGCCAATTAAAGGCACATCAGTGATTTGCTAAATCAGAAAATCGAAAAATCAAAAATCAGATTTTTGCTTGTCTGTAACGAGTATTAGATTATTTATTTAGTATTATTCAAGGTTTATTCCGAAAATGTACATCGCAGCCATCAGGCTGAAGTGCATACATCATACAATATTAAAAGCATTATTAAAAAAAATACAAAATTGCACTCCAATATCCTACAAAATGATTAAAATCTAAATATAAAATAAAACACTAAGTTAATTTCTCAACACAACCACACACCAACGACATACACTGCAAGGTTATTTCTACATACCATGCAAGTGACACGGCTGAAAGCAAACCAATAAGAACAAAATCGGATATTTTAGTCATATGTCCGAACGACACTACTACCCAAACACGTAATTGAATGGCATTCATATCCTCGACACTTGCCGTTTTCTCGTTTCTGACACTTTTTCGGTTGCAAGAAATAACTTATGCGATTCTTCAGACGTAACCTTCACTTTTAAGCTATTTCTGCAAATTCAAAGATTTTGTATTCGTTCGGGTGAATCATGATAGTGTCTTTAACATGGTAAAAATGGCTGAAAGATCGCCCCAATAAAGAAAAATAGGGTAGCAGACGACGTCAGTACCCGAGACAGATTGGCGTACGAACTGTGAAATTTGCCTAAAATGAGGAGTCACAAAAGGTTGATAAGTTGTCTGTCTTAATGAAATTGAAATAATATAGGAAAAACAAGTTTGGGGGAAATCAGCCGTCATTTCATCTGCTTTTCATTTTGTTGAAGAGGTATGGTACTAATCTTCCCAAAAATCCAGTTTTGGAAATAAACAGTCACTTTATAGCCGATAATTGATGTTGACGAGAGGTCATTGTGTAACAGTCTATGGGAGTTATTGAGTGGTGTGGTTCGCTGAAGGCGGCTGGGGTTTAATGGAATGTGCTTTATGAAAGGGTAGGTTAGCATTCAGGGGTTATTACAGGTTGTTAATGATGGGGCATGCCACCGTTTTTACTGAAAGTTGACTTTACCACATCCACGTCATTAGTCATTGTAAGTCAATATTCACCCAATTAAGAAGTTACATTCTTTGTTGTGAACAATGGACCACAAGTGATATGAATTACTGAAATGGGCAAAACATTTTACATTCTGGTGATTTCAGAAAAAAAAATACATTTTAAATATTTATCGAATGACTTTTTTATAGAAAAAAAAAAAATATGGAAGTTCATTTTCTGTGATATCTTATCACATAAGGTATAAAGGATGGGGGGGGAAAACCGAAATGGGTGTTTGTAGCAAGAATTTTGATCTATGACACCGAGAGAATACTTAGTAATCTCCACGGGTTTAAATCATACTTCCAGCATCACATAATTAACATTCAAACACTATCGGTTGATTTGATAGGATAGGATATTTAGAGGGTTATATGATATAATATACCAATCAGAGACCTGGTAAGAAAAGCAGCAAGGGCATACAAATAAGAGATTATTTGATGGTTCATTGTGTGAAAACAACCATCTGTGAAACCAATCAGAGATGCTTGTTGTAACAAAAGTAGTAGAAGACTCGGGGGTTTTAAAACAACTTAAAGTGAAGTTTTCCATGATATAAACAGTCAGTAACATAGGCTCAACAACATTTACAACTTGTATTACAACACATGGTATACTCAAAATAGCAGGATATAAATATCACTTAATTTGCAC